>MU004596.1:0-26311 GCA_010405375.1 Lophiostoma macrostomum CBS 122681
CGCGTTACTTAGTATTTTAGCTTTCTATAGGGTAACCTCTACTATAGGTAGTATTAGTATATAAAGCTTTATATTAAGCTTTAATAGTACTACCTCTAGACTATATAGAATAAGGCTAGTACCTTAGAAGCTTAAGTAGATATTCTTCTTTATAATTAACTAATTATATATAGTATAGAAGGCTAGTAGAAACTTAAGCTTTATAATATAGTTAATATAATTATAGATTAGGCTACTAACCTAGTACCTATAGACATACTTTAATAGTAAGAAGTAGCTAATATTAAGTAGCTATAGAAGGTATAATAAATATAACAGTATATAAAGAGTATAGATCTTATTTTCCTTATAGAGCTTCTAGAATTTAAGTAAGTTATAGCTCTTATAGCTATTAATTACTAGTAGCTGCTATATACCTATATAATAATCCTTTATATACTTAATAAAGTACTCTAGCTAGGTAACTTCTAGCTTATTAGTAGTCTAGCTATTTTTACTTAGCGCGATATACTATTTATATAGTATATTCTTCTAATACTAGATAGAGAAATAGTACTAGCTAGTAAAGATAATAAAGGGTAGAATTACCTATCTAGTAGCGTTAATGCCCTAGATTACTATAACCTACTTACAATTACCTAGCTAGATTACCTTTAATTAGCCGCGTTTCTTAGAGCTAGTAACTACTAGTTAAGCTAATATCTTACCTATTATAAAGCCTATCTTATTAAAGTTATAGGTATCCTTATTATAAATACTATATATCGCCTTAGTATATACTACTAGGTTAAACTATATACTAATAACCTCTAGATCCTTATAGAGAGCTTGTTGTTAATTATAGGGTCGATTAAATTATATAGTAAGGCTTAAAGTCCACTTTATAAAGTTGCTAGGCTAGTTCTTACTAACCTAGCTAGTACTATACTTAGTAAGTAGCTTATTTACTATATCTTATATAGCGCTTAGAGTAGGTATAAACCCTTATAAATCTAGATTAAGTATATACCTAGTAATTACCTCCTCTTCTAGCTTAGTAAGCTTCTTTAAGTTAGGCTTGCAATCGCGTTGTATAGCAATTCTAACGCGTCAATACTATACTATTATTTAGGGGTAATTAAAAGTCGCTATAGCGCGTTATACACTTAAAATTTAATCTTAATTAATAGCTAAGATAGAAAGAATAATATTAGCTTTAGTATAAGGTAATTAAGTAGTAGTTAGTTAAGGCATTGTAAGTATAAGTTAACGCGTCGCGAAAGCTAGCGAGGTGGCCCACTCGCTTGGGTGGCCCGCTCGCTTGTGGAACACGTTATGTCAAATATGTATTGGAATGATACCAGAAGAAATCTCGTTCTTTCAGACGACTCCTGCAGCTGGCGCTCGTGGTGCTGGAACCCAATGTTGTCTACCAACAACTCTGATGTGTTAGAGGTGAGGAGTGTTGGTTCGCATGTCCATTTCCTACGAGTGATTCAATTTTGAGTAATTCTTGCAAAGCAAAGTTGGAGCCATCGAAGCTGTGACAATTCCATCTCGACCCTCCCAAAAACCGCCTAGCCCACAAACACCCTAGCGCTTCATGGCCAATCTTCGGACCCCCGAGCCCAAACTTTTGACCACGCGCGAACCATCAGCCCTCGACAAGCACCCATGGCCAACACAAGACCGCTCGTCGCTCAATGGAGCAGGTTAGGCAACTCGTCAATCGCCGCCTGCAAAGCAGATATACCACGCCCCGCCCTCGTCTCATACCAGACCGTGCGACACGCATCCGGCAAGCCTGCATCGAAAGACAAGGACAAGAAGAAGAGGAAAACGCGGAACACCTTCCGGCAGTATGATCTGAAGCACGCGATGCAGTTCTCCCTGATAGACGCGATGCAGTACGTGCAATCAATTGATCTTAAGAGGAAGTAGAGATACAGGCAGGAAAACTGACATGAACAAGCTACATCCGCGCCTTCGAAGTCGGCCAGAACCCAGCATCCGCAAAATACGAAATGCACATCCGCCTCAGCACACTCAAAAACGGCCCCGTCATCCGAAACCGCCTACGACTACCCCACCCCGTGAAAACCGACTTCCGAATCTGCGTGATAGCGCCTCCAGACTCCAAGGCCGCGGCCGACGCGCGAGCGGCCGGTGCGGCACTCGTCGGCGAAGACGACATATTCGAGCAAGTCAAGAACGGAGTCGTCGATTTCGAGCGCTGTATATGCCACACGGACTCGCTGCAGAAGCTGAACAAGGCGGGGCTGGGACGGTTCCTGGGTCCCAAGGGCTTGATGCCGAGTGCGAAGACGGGGACGGTGGTCAAGGATGTTGGGAATGCGGTCAAGAACATGGTTGGCGGGAGCGAGTACAGGGAGAGGATGGGCGTGATACGGATGGCGGTGGGGCAGCTGGGGTTCACGCCGGATGAGATGCAGAGGAATATTACGTCGTTTATGGATACGCTGAAGAAGGATATCGCGCAACTGAGCGATCGTATAACGAAGGATATCCATGAAGTGGTAAGTGGCATTGCGCTTGGTTGCTCGGTGTTGATTGCTGACTTGGTGTAGGTGCTTAGTTCTACGCATGGCCCGGGTCTCACGCTGAATGGCGAGTTCAAGAGCGCGAATTCGATACCCCCGAAGGAATTGGCGGGGCCTTTGTAGTGGATGTCATATAGTTGTACTAACCAATGTATCATATGAACCAACGCCATCGCTATGCTGGATGTTCTGCGAGCCACATGACTCTACGTGGTCTTTGATGACTTGAGCACCTTGACAGCCTCTGCTGCTTCGTCCATGTCCGCGTATACGCTCAGAATCTTCATCGTCCTATCTTTTCCTGCTGCCCCCGCAGCTTTAGCTTGCTGCAGCGCCGAACTCAAGTCTAGCAGCAGCGTGTTCCGCACCTTGACCAGCCTATGCGTCTGCGCCATGATGAACGGATGCTCCTCGCCCACCTGTCTCCCAACTTCCTGCACCAGCCTGTACTGCATGACATGTCTCCTCAGCTTCGACACCGACATGGAATACGCGCCCTCCTCATCGTCACTCTCATCCTCCTCCGAGTCCGACGCCTCATCAAACCCACCTGCCACCGCAGGCTTCCCCGCCGTCTCCACCATAAGCTGGCCCTCGAGCAGCGCCAGCCTAGCCTCATAATCCACCAGCGCGCGCCCAACCGCAATCTGCCTTCTAACCTCGACCCTCTCACCAACCAACTCCCTAACCTCGTCTTCCCGCCCCACAACCCTGCCCCTCACAGCCTCGACCTCCTTCCGGAAGCCCAGCAAGCCAACGCGCACCTCCTCGACCTTCTCATCGCCGCTCTTCAGACTGCGGCCCAGGCCCAGGAAGTCCTGGTAGTTTGAGTTGACGAGATCGAGGAGCTCCTTCGAGAGCAGCTGGCTGCGGGAGCGCAGCTCGGCGCGCAGGTCTTCGAGCGTTTGGTGCCGGTTGTGCAGCGTGTAGAGGTATGTTGCGGGGGAGAAGTTGGGGGCGAGGAAGTCGCTGCGCTGCAGGGGCGTTGGGTAGGGGAGGTCGGAGCCTGAGTCGGAGGAGGTTGAGGATCCTACCTGGGGGTGGTGTTAGCTTTCAGTCGTGCTTGTGTGAGATATCGAGTCCAGTCCAGTCAATCAAAGCCCGTGGTGTATGGGAGATTGAACTATGTTGTGCTTAGACATACGTAGAAGCCACTCATGGTGCGTCAATGTCAATTCAGTCCATTGCAGAGTTGCGAACAGCGTGCCAATTGCAGTTAACGCGTTTGGCAAAGTGCAAATAAGCCTGGGCCAACCGTGAAGGTATCGTGTCGTGTATCGATAAGTGCATTCCGATGGCGGAAAAGCGAGCCGAGGCTGCGGCACCGTGTTGCGGATTTAAGCCCTACGCTTCGTCCTGTCAGAACGTCAGAGTCGTGGTTAATAATCCAATCTAATGATTTTCCCCCTCGGTGGGGTACGTATCTAGAAAGCACGTCAGGTAGTGGATCTTTTCTCGGTTTCTCTCGTTCTTCTGATCTGTCTTCCTATCTCTTACCTCGGCTTTACATCTTATAGAGACCTCTTAAACCAATTTCTTTTGCTTCATAGAAAGGTATTAAGACGTCATTCTCGAAATGCCCCTCCCCCAACCTGCTCTTCCCGAGCCAGCGCATCCAAACGTCGATTCGATGCTGAGCCGAAAGTTCGGAAAGGAAGTCGCAAACTACTTCTCTGGTACCGTTTAACCACCACCATCACCCGTACTATTGCTCACTCAACAGGCTCACCATTGAACCGCGTCTCCTTCCTCCGACCAGATCATGCCTTCCTCTCCCAAGCCCTCAAACACCCCTCTACATCATTCATTCTCTTCAACAAGCTCGAACCGCTGATAAAATCTGGGACTGAACTCGCATACGCAAATTTCAATGAAGTCCAGCCTATAATCGGGACTGACCCTTTTGAAAAGACAGAAGCGGATGTTATCAAAGAGTACAATTCGTCGACGTATGTACCGCAGATAGTATTTCTGGGTCTGGATGAGCGGAAAGAGGGGTTCCAGTATAAAGACCACTATAAAGGCCAACCGTACTTCGCCGTCGACGTAACGCCCAAGGAATCCGTGACCGCGGCCGCAGAAGCCTTGATCAAAGATGTCGAAGGACGAGGCCTGAGTTTCTCAAAGGGACGCATGCATCTCTCCCTACCCGCACAAGAAGGTCCGTCTCCATTCACCCCTCCCTCCCAACCTTCCACCCATTCCTCCCTCACCCATCCATCAGCCTACCCCAATCACCGCCACTGACTCTCCCCAAGCCGCCATCTACGCCGAAGCCCGCCACCTCCTCGACTGGAACGCCCGCAACCCCTTCTGCGCCTCCTGCGGCTACCCCACGCTCTCCGTAAACGCCGGCTTCAAACGCACCTGTCCACCACGGGACATCGCGCCCTCCATCGCAACCCCGGACCGCCCCCCCTGCGTAACCCGCACCGGCATCTCCAATCTCTCCTTCCCGCGCACCGACCCGACCGTCATCATGGCCGTCGTATCCGCCGACGGCCAGCGCATCCTGCTGGGCCGCAACAAGCGGTTCCCACCCTACTGGTTCTCCACGCTGGCGGGTTTTCTCGAGCCGGCCGAGAGCGTCGAGGAAGCGGTGCGGCGCGAGGTGTGGGAGGAATCCGGCATACATCTGGGCCGCGTGGTGATTCATTCTACGCAGCCGTGGCCGTATCCCGCGAATCTGATGATTGGCGCTATTGGGCAGGCGATTCCGGACGGGGAAAAGATTCATCTGGGTCATGATGCGGAGCTGGAGGATGCGAGGTGGTTTGGCGCGGAGGAGGTGAGGGAGGCGTTGCAAGTGGGGACGAGTGGGATTGGGGAGGATGCGGGGCCGGGGTATAAGGAGGGCGGGTTGAGGTTGCCGCCTAAGACGGCGATTGCGAATCAGTTGATTACGGCGGTTGTTGAGGGGTTTGCGACGGGGGCGCCGAGTTTGTAGATGGCTTCTATGATCTGATATAGATGGGGGTTTGTGATAGATCTCTAACACGTAGTGTGTAGTGTGTAGTACAGATCGTTGTTACATTTGCTTGCTTGACTGCGCTACGGCAGCACTATATACTTTGTCAGATGCTGCGGTATCGAGCCGAGCAGCTTCTTCTCCTCGAGCCACTTCTTCGAAAACAGCCTGTCTGCATACCGATACGCGCCATCACATAGTAGCGTCACGACTGTGTGTCCCTTGCCCAGCTTCTCCGCGACTTCCTTTGCCGCCACGACGTTCAGACACGAGCTTGCGCCTAGATACAAGCCCTCCTCGTCCAGACACCGGTACACCATCTCTATCGTCTTCTCGTCCGCGATGTGCAGCGAATCGTCCACAAGGTCGATATCCGGCTTCAGGTTGTCCGTCACGCGACCTTGTCCAATTCCCTCTGTTATCGAGCCGCCAACCCTCTCAGCTAGTTTGCCGCCGCTCTGGATATACGAATGCAGTACGCTGCCTGGTGGATCTGCGAGAAATGACTTGACGCGCCCATTCGACACCTCTTTCAGATACCGCGTCACGCCCGCCAACGAGCCCCCCGTCCCCGTCGCGCACGTAAACGCATCGATGTTGCCCTCCGTCTGCGCCCAGATCTCCGGACCCGTCGTCTCAATGTGCGCCTGCCTATTCGCCGTATTATCAAATTGATTCGTCCAGACCGCATTGTCGAGGCGCTCAGCATGCCGCTTCGCCTGCCAATTGTAGTTCTCAGGATTCTCAAAGGCGACGGCGGGCACGGGGTAGACTTCCGCGCCCAGGAGTCGCAGCAGGTCGATCTTGCCCTGCGATTGCGTGTTCGGCATGTAGATGACCAGCTGGTAGCCCTTGGAGCGGCAGACGTGGGCGAGCCCGATGCCCGTGTTGCCGGCGGTGCCTTCGACGACGGTGCCGCCGGGCTTGATCAGGCCTTGGTTTTCGGCGTGCTCGACGACGAAGAGGGCGGCGCGGTCTTTGACGCTGCCGCCTGGGTTCTGAAATTCGGCTTTGCCGAGGACGTTGCAGCCGGTTTCTTCGGAGAGCTTTTTGAGCTTGATGAGCGGGGTTTTGCCGATTGCTGGGGTGCGTTAGTAGGTGTGGGAGGTGGGAGGAGAGAGTCGGAAGGTGGAGATTTGAGTTGTTAGGAAATGCTCACCATCAATGAAGCCTCGCTGGCCAATGCCTTGCGCTCGAGAAACATTGATGCCGGTTTGGTAGAAGGATTCGGGGGAGACTGTCTCTGCACTCCTCCAGACCGAGGCTGCGAACCTCCGTGCTGCTGTGGTGCGGAACATCTTGACTCAGCTGGGACCGAGCGTTGTAAAAGACTGGCGAGCAGCTGCAGTTTCGCGAAAACTACGAATCTGAGATACTCAAATTCGAAGCTTTGTCATGTCATGATGCGTCGGCAGAACATAAGGAAACCTGCCGATGTCGCAATTGCGGGATGAGCAGGGATTGCTCGGACCATCTTCACCCGCAATCACGTGAAGACTTGTCGCGCTTGCCCTGTTTGGAAGCTTGTTTACGGATTACGCGACACCATCATCGCATCCCCGACTTCTATCCCGACACTCAAACCTACAATCACAACACGACCACGGCCCAGCATGCCAGGACGGCCAGCACGCTCGAATCGCTCGTCCGCAGCGACCGTAAAGCGGAAGTCGAGCACGACGACACTCCGAACACGAGGCTCCGCATCCGCCCGCAATTCCGCCTACGCCGCTGAAATCCCAGACGAGGGACCAGAGACCTCGCTGCGTACACAGATAACTCAAGTCTTCGGGGATGCGCAAAAGTCCATCGCGACGCATCGCAAATTGGTTGTTACCTTGAGGAAGATACAAGAAGTGTGTTGCTACGAGCTTCCAGAGGCCAAGAAGAAACAACAAACCGAGCACTTTGATATATCCGACTTCAATGCCGAAGTTGAGCGATGTGTGCTGCGGTTACTGCCCGTGAAAAAATCAGAGCCAGTCGCCGACAAGGTCACCAGATTCTTCGGCGTCTTTCTAGGTTATGCCGTGGAGAAAGGTACGATCGTGTGGTGGTACGGGGCATGCGAAAGCGCGTGTGCTAACACTCTGTAGATAACGCTATCTTTAGCGAAATGGAGGCAGAGGATGCCGAAGAACTAGTCACACCTACCGTCCAGCTCGCTAGTCAGATTCTGAACACGCTTCTGGGCACCTTGACATCCAAGGACAAAGTTGTCCGGTTCCGCGCCACTCAGATTATTTCCGCTATTCTCAGCAATATAGGACAACTTCCGGAAGAACTATATCAGCTTGTTCTCGTCTGTCTATCAAAACGTCTGCAAGACAAGGAAACGTCCATTCGCACTCAAGCCGTGCTTTCGGTCGGCCCATATGCCTTGGACGAAGAGGAAACCGAAGACGATGAGGATGATGACGCTGCGGCCAATCTGATGTTGAAGCTTCTGCATATCATGCAGAGTGACCCCAGTGGCGAAGTGCGAAAGACAGTGCTCATGAACATATCCATGAACCCCAAGACACTGAAATATCTCCTCGAACGAGCGCGTGACGTGGACGCGCCGACCCGAAGAGCTCTATATGGCAAACTATTACCAGCGCTTGGAGACTTTCGTCACATGTCAATGGCAGAAAGGGCGAAATTGCTTAGATGGGGCCTCAAGGACCGAGATGACGGCGTCAGGAAGGCAATGGGCCGCACATTCCGCGAACGATGGATCGAGGACTGTGCAGCTGCCTATAACCCTATTCCTGAGGACCAGAGAAAGCCTGGAGATGTTGCGCCCCCGAGCATGGAGGCTTTGATGGAGCTCCTTGAGCGCATATCGGTCATTGAGACCGGTGTCATCGACGACGAGACTGGCGAGCCCGGGATCGCTCACATAGCGATGCGAGAGTTCTGGGATGGCCGTCCTGACTACCGTGAAGATCTAGTCTTCGATGACGACTTCTGGAACCAGCTGTCGGCTGAATCGGCCTTTGTGGCTCGTAGCTTTAACGATTACTGCTCAAACTTTGAGGATTCGAGGATGCTGGATTTATTGGAGAACAAGATGCCTACCGCAACGAGGTTCTCCTACTTCCTGGCAGACCACCTGAATCGATTGGTTAAAGGGATAGCGCTACTTGCCGGCGACGAGGGAGAGAGCAGTCAAGGCCGGGAGCTTGAGGAGGCATGCGAGCAGCAGGAATTCGTTGTGCAGCAGCTCCTAAGCATCGCCCTGACACTCGATTACTCAGACGAGCATGGCAGACGACAGATGTTCTCCTTGTCCCGCGAATCCTTACAAAGACCAGAACTTCCAGAGCGATGCACCAAATTAGCGGTAGAATTACTTCGCATTACTTGCGGGAGTCGTGAGCAAGGGGAACGCGAGTTTTGTGCTGTCATCTATGAGAGTATTACAGAAGTCCGCGATTCTCTCTCGCCAGTCACCGAGAAAGACGACAATGTCGAGGAAGAGGAAAGCTTTCATTCCGCCCAGTCCGACATCAGCGACACGATCCAAGTCCATCCGAGGAAGGGACAGCCAATAGAGGAGTTGACTCCTGAGGCTCAGGAAGAACAACGTTTTAGGCAGATGCTGGTCTACTTGAAGTGCCTCCACATTGCTGAGTGCGCTCTGAAAGAGGTGTATTGCCCAGTGCCCGACGAGGAGAACAACCCTTTGACGATGATGTTTAACAAGCTCATTATTCCAGCCATTCGGAGCCACGAACTAGCTATTCGTGAAGCCGGTCTTAGAGGTTTAACTCTTTGTTGTATACTCACCAAAGTCAGTATCACTCTCCTTCATGGCTATCAACGATGTTCGACTAACATTCACGTAGAATCTTGCTGAGCAGAATTTAGCGCTCGTTGCTTACATTCTCAACAATCCAGCGTCTTCTGAATCCCTGCGATTGCTTGCGATCAACTCTCTTTCAGACATCCTGGCGCAGTGGCCTTCTCTGCTCGCCCCAGTGACAGTCAACCCGGACACTACCACATCCTCGGACGTTATGACGAAGGAAAATCCGTGGTTGGACAAGATCACGAAGATTTTTCTAGAGGGTTTCTTATCCGACGAGCAGGAGATGAGAGTGACGTCTTGCGTAGCCGTCATGCCGCTACTTATGCGCAACGTTCTATCACCGTCGCATGCCATCACCGTCAAAAAGAAATCCCTCAACATCATCAGGGAGTTTGTCATTGCTTACTTCGATCCCGAGACAAAAGAGACTCCGGCACTCGGCCAAGCACTCACATACTTTCTCCCCGTCTTCTGCCACTCAAGGCAAGCTAACACCATGGTTATGGTGGAGCTCACACGGTCCATCATATCCAAGCTCATGACGGAGCGGGACAAACCCGACGACGATACCGCAGAACAGATGGTAGCGTGGCCTGTCATCGCCGGCCATCTTGCGGAATGGACTGACGGTCGTCGCGTCCTGGGAGCGACTGAAGTCGGACTTGACGGCAAGACGAATCTGAAGAAGGGCGCCGAGGAACCGCATATCATGCTCGCCACGAAACTTTTGGAACGCGCGCTTAAGGATAGCTGTACGAAGGATGAGCGCAAGATCTTGCTGATGCTTCTGACCAAGTTGCATATTAGTTCCTCCAGGCCGACGAGTGGCGAGACAGTCGATGCCGATATGCTGAACAACTTGCACGATCTGGCGAGTGAGGCTGTGGAGGAGAATCTCGGCATCGACGCGACAAGCCGAAATTACATCTCGAAGCTGCAGATTGGGCTAGCAAAACGGCTAGGTGATGTCGAGAGGGTGACGCAGACTCCTGACGTGGAAGGGCAGGCGGAGGACGATGAAGAGGATACGCAGGCTGGTGCGCAGATGGAGATCCCAGTTCCTATCCGGAGTAAAGGGAAAGCTGTTGCGGAGCCTGAAGAAGAAGGAGAAGGAGAGGAGGAGGAGGAAGAGGATACGTTGATGGCGGGAGTACAGGCTGAGGGGACCCGGATGCCGCTTGAAGCTGGGGAGGATGAGGAAGATGATGATACGACGGAGGTACCTGTCAGACAGGTGGTCACGGAGAGCGATATTGTTGATAGCTTGTTGAACAGTGAGGTGGATGGGTAGGGGTGGTTCTTGATGACTGGATATATCTAGGTTGGTGGAGTTGGCGTTTGGGGAACGGGTAGTGCATGGGTTCTGGGGATGGATTAATGAGGTTGGGTTGGGTAATGTGTTATGATATCAACTTCCTTTACTCTGCATTTCATATCTTTCTTCTATGGAAACTTCTTGGTGAATCACCGGCGCAATCATCAGAGCAGGAGTAAAGAGAGTCTCCTTTCATGCGTACTGTCTTTCTGTGGTGGTTCTTGGCGAGAGGTCGAAAGCTGACCCCTCCTCTCCTCTTTTCAACTGTGCCACTGCGCCTTACTCTCGGGTCCTTGGCAGGGGACCATCTTTCAGTTGCTTGCTATCTCGGCTCTTCGAGAGAGTCTTGTCGATACCCTCGCTCTTCCCACCTTCTACATATGAACTTGTGGGCTAGAGGCCGCGTAACCTATGACGTCAATTGGGACTACCTCCACACCACCGAAACATACCAGGCTTAAAGTCAGCCAGGCATCGACGCGTGCGCACCAGCGACCCTGTGACGCTCTACTGATGCGGCACGACCCTAGACCACGGATACATGTGTATCACTGCATGTGGTAGTCATGCCCTTCCATGCAGCAGCCGCGGGTCTGTCTTTGATTGGATTCCATTTGGTGGATTTCACACCTAACAAACAAGGAGGGCAAGGCCACAATACATGTCCCGGGCTCCCTCTTAAAGCTACTACGTATCCAACGCATCATCATGAGGTGAGAATAAGGAGTCAAGACTAAGAATGCGACAAGGCCAACTACACCACCACGCTTTCAAACGTTTGCTGCCCAGGTAGGCCCCGTTATCTCCATACGCAAGAGCTAGAAATCAGGCTTCATTCCCGGACGTCATGTTTGCCGCACCGTCCTAGCGCAGGTATCGTGGCAGCCTCGATAACCACCTACTAATTCGAGGGTCTCCCCGAGACTCCACTCGCGTAGAATATCTTGCCGCTAAAGCCAATACAACGCAACCACTCACACGGCATAACGACGGCGCACGCAGGCAGTGGAGGGGCATGTGTTTCGACTAGCCGCTGTGGATCCAATACACCTGCGTTGGTGCCCCCGGATCTGACGAAGCTTAACAAAGCTTGGTAGCCTTGTCCCTGGGAAGCGAACCGGGGCGAGGGACGTCGCCTCCAGTGTAGCCCTGTGCTATCCCAGCCTTATGGCACGCACTTCCTGTTTGACCGATTGTTCGCCTGATGTGGTCACCTACTCGACCACGGCCTGTGACGCAAGGAGGCGAAGCAGGCAAACGATGCGGCAGCACGTTGTATAAATGCCTCTGGCTCTGTTCGAGTGTCTCTTTACTTACAGATCTCTCAAGATAGCTTTCTACAACTGATCTTGGAACATTTTACGAAGCCCTCCATTACACTATACCTTTTGACATCTGCCTTCCAACAACATGCCTGCTCTCCAGCGGCTTTCGATCCACCTCAATCCCAAGTACCAGCACCATGGATTGAAGTCATATGTGTATTCGATGAGGAAGTGTACGTACAGTCTCCCTTCTCTTTGACGTCAAATAGAGACATACGAGGGCGCCTGTTTACCGAGTCATGAACCCGTTAAGAGCTAAAAGGCCTTGTCGGCGTTTGCCAAACCCTACGGCTCTCAAAGCGGCAATTCACAATATGCCCTGGGCACGGGCTTTCTCGGTGTGACCCAATCAATACAGCCCCTCTTCGAGCTATGACTCAACCAACTTGAGCATGCTAACATTTATGTAGATGGCTTCAACACCACTAAGCCAGGCCCATACTTCCAAGCCAAGGTCTTCGGGTCTCAAGGGAAATTCGGAGGCCGTGTTGGGGGCCGCGTGCGAACTCACTACGCACTGAGAAAGCGAGACATCTCATCCGACGGTAAGCGATATACTTCGACTTCTATGACGAACAATGTCGTTGACTCGTCCAACAGAACCAGCAGCGTCCGGGGTCGAAGTCGCCGAGAACGCATCATCGGATACCGGCAACGTCGGTGAAGTGACTGCCGAAGACATCCAGAACGACTCACTCTACCTCTGTCCTGTCGGGATCGGCACGCCGGAGCAGAAATTGTACCTCGACTTTGACACAGGGTCTTCCGATCTCTGGGTCTGGTCGACTGAGCTCCCGTCCAACATCTTGAGCCAAGCCAACGCCCAGAACCAACAAGTAGCATTCGACGCGTCCAAGTCCTCCACCTTCAAGAAGCTGAGCGGTGCTACCTGGAAGATCTCCTATGGCGACTCGTCGTCTGCCAGTGGAGATGTAGGCACCGACACCATCGACCTGGGCGGACTGAAAGTCGAGGGCCAGGCAATCGAACTTGCCAAAGAGCTCTCCCAGCAATTTATCCAAGTACGCTCATCCCCATATTCACTCTCTTGAACGCCCCAATACTGACCAAAGCACAGGGCGAAGGCAGCGGCCTCCTCGGCCTCGCATTCAGCAGCCTCAACACCGTGACCCCAACCCCCCAGAAGACCCCGGTCGACAACCTCATCTCCCAGAAAGACATCCCATCGCCCCTCTTCACCGCCTACCTCGGCAGCTGGCGCGACACCGCCGAAGCCGACAAAGGCGCCTCCTTCTACACCTTCGGCTACATCGACCAAGCGACCCTAACCGCCGCCGGCGCCAGCACCCCCAACTACACGCCCGTCGACTCCTCGCAAGGCTTCTGGCAAGTGCCCTCGACCTCGGCGACCGTCGCCGGCAAAACCATCGCCCGCGCCAACAACACCACCATCATGGACACGGGCACCACGCTGTGCCTCGTCGACGACACGCTCGTCGAGGCCGTCTACGCGGCCATTCCCGGCGCGAAATACGACCAGAATAATCAGGGCTACGTGTTCCCGTCGTCGACGTCCGCGGATCAATTGCCGGATATTACGCTGGCGATTGGCGACCAGCAGGTCGCGTTCCAGAAGGAGGACCTGGGGTTTGCGGATGCGGGGGATGGGAACGTGTATGGCAGTATTCAGAGTAGGGGGACGATGGATATGGATATCTTTGGGGATGCGGTGTTGAAGGCTGTGTATGCGATTTTTGATGTGGGAGGGGAAGATGGGGGGAGTCCAAGGTTTGGGTGGGTGCAGAGGAAGGAGGGAACGCAGAATACGGCGGCGCCGCCGGCTTCTTCTTAGGTTGATGGATGGGAGTTTGGGGATTAGGGATGAGGGATGAGGGACGAGGATGATACGACCAATGATGTATACAACAACACACGACAACACATGAACCGGAATAGAACACATTGCAAAATGATAGTTGGCAGTCAACTCACCTATTCACTGGCTCCCTTACTCTCCCCGTCCCCGTTCCCCTCACTACTCTCCACCCAAAATCCCCACCGCAATCTTCTCCGCAACCGCATAAACCGTACTCGTCAAATGCCCACTAGTCTGCATCGGCACCACACTCGCATCCACAACCCTCACATTGCCCACCCCATACACCTTTCCCCGCGCATCCACAACCCCGCCCAGCTCCCGCCCCATCATCGCACACGTGCCCACCGGGTGGTTATTCGTATTATACGCACCCTTAACCCACCGCGCCCACGCCTCGCCCTCCCACGGCGTGCCCACCGGCACCGTCGAGCTGTTAGGCGCGAGCTCAGCGGTGACATGTGCGGCCAGCGGGGGCGTAGCGAAGAGTTTGCGGAGTTTTGCGGCGGCGGCGGATTGGATGAGCGTGTCGATGGGCGTCTGGAAGAGGTTTGGGTTGATGGTTGGTGGGATGAGCGGGTTGGGCGACGCGATGTGGATGCTGCCGCGCGAGAAGGGCAAGAGGTTCCAGAAGGCGGTTGATATTGCGGGGCCGAGCGGGAACCAGATTAGTTCGGCGAGTGGCACGGTGCTGTTGGGTTTGAAGATGAGGTCGGCTTGCAGGGTTAGCAGGCGCGTTTGGAGGGAGGCTGTGGTGGAGTTGGGGGGCTGGTCGGCGGTTATCTGGGTGGCGTAGGCGGAGATGTTGGCGTATACGGCGGAGCGGATGGAGGGCAGCGAGGTGGTGAAGAGGTCTGAGGCTGTTAGGTAGTGCACGAAGTTGGGGTAGCCGGTCCAGTTTGTGGGGGAGGAGTAGCTCATTAGGATGTTGGGCTGGTCTTGCAGGTTTGCGCCGACGCTGGGGAGATCGACGACGACGGGGATGTTGAGGGGGAAGAGAATGGCTGGGTTTCCGATGCCGGAGTGCTCGAGGAGGGCGGGGGAGCGGATCGAGCCTGCGGAGAGGATGACTTCTTTGTTGGCGTGGATTGTTTCCGTGGTGTTGGTTGCGGTGATGACTTGCACGCCTTTGGCCTCGACTTCGCCGTTGTTGTTTTGTGTCTCTTCGGAGTCTTTCCAGAGGATCTTTGTAGCTGTCGTGTTGAGGAATACATGTAGGTTCTTCCTTCCTTGCGCAATAGGATAGTAATAGGCCCTGGCGGAATCACTCCTGACAACCTCCTCGACGTCCACCATCATTGGCCAGGTACTGAAACCCTTCATGTATCCTCCATTCGGATCCTCATTGAAAGGGTATCCCGCCGCTGTACTAGCATTCCGCAAGATCGAGCTCATGTTCTGCCCTGTGAGATAATGCGTCCATCCGACCCCAACCTCCCCATTATAGTCGTGGTAACCCTCCACAAACGTTGCGCCCTTCTCCACCTCTTCGTCCGCGGGTCTTTGGAACTTCTCCTGCTTGAGATAGTACGGCCACAAGCCCTCCCAATTCCATCCCTCATTCCCCAGCGTCTCCCAATCATCGATTTGGTCCTTTTCAGCGCGAACATACGTCATCCCATTGATCGTACTGGTGCCTCCAAGTGCCTTGCCAGCATCATATGTCAGCGTGCGGTTGTACGTGTATTTCTGAGGGGCGGATTGGTACGCGTAATCAATTTCTGAGCCCAGGCTCGTGAAGGCGCCAAGAACCGATGTCACGTTACTGTTGTTGTAGACGGAGGAACCTGCTTCGATGACCGCAACGGTGGTATTGGGGTCTGCAGAGAGGCGGTTGGCCAGGACGAGGCCTGCAGTTCCACCGCCAATAATAACGTAGTCGTATGATGGGGAGTCGCATGACGAGGATGTAGCCGTGGAAAGGAGAGGTAATTGAAACATGCATGCTAGGTAGACAAGCATGGTTACGACATGGTCGCTCTTACTGTAAGAGATTAATCCCATCTTCAGCCACCCCATTGAACATATGGGATGCGATGCTCGAAGGTTGAGAGGAAGGAAGTGGCAGCCATTGACTTGATGAGGTGCATAGCATTAAGCGGAGGTTGGTCGGACGCCAGTCTAACTCATCCGAGGTTCGTATGTGGTAAAGTATGCGGTCTTTAGAGCACCTGCCAATTCAGGAAAAGATAGTCCTTGCTCCCTGAATACCTATTTAGGTATGTAGTGCGTCTCTGCTAATGTGCATTATTACACTGGAAGAAAAGACAAGCCTGGTAGGTACACACCTGCATGTTATGGGTGCGCAGCAGTCATGGCCCAACGTATTACGCCGAAAAGTGATTGTCACCGCGCAACGCAATTTGAGTGTACATCTTGATTTGATTTATGTAGCGGAGAGGGAGTACAAGGGGCGGAATAAGGAGAGAAAGGTGCACTATGTAAGTACAGCTGCAAGACCTGCACCGGATAGCCACCCACGGTGTCTGCGTCTGCTTGAAGAAAGAGGGAATGTTTATCTATTTTGAGAGTGCAAGGGGAGTAAAAAGCTCTGCCTTCGGCGAACCGATAGAGGAAGAGATGAGAAATGCCCTGCCATGTAATCGCGTTCATGTCCCCAGATATTGTGACCCAGAAACCCGGCAAAAGCCAACGTAGTTCCCCAGCGCACCATGTGTGATTCACGCAGCCACGGAACCACACCCGGAACGCTATGCCACGCTACTTTGCTCGACGGTGGCGTGAAACTGAGGCAGGAAAGGTTGTGAAGAAAAACATGACACGAAGGCAAGGTATGCAGAAAGACGAACGCAAATGAGCCAGTCTGGTGAGAAAAGGAGGGAAAATGGAAGAAAAGAAAAAGCCTCCTCCCGAGCAAGGTCGAAATCCAAAAGCTGTCGATGCCACCCTTGTCCGTACTTTTGTTCCGCCAGGCTTTTAGTCGAAACCCCACCGAACACCCATAGTCCGTCGAA
Organism: Lophiostoma macrostomum CBS 122681; assembly: GCA_010405375.1. Classification (NCBI taxonomy): domain Eukaryota; kingdom Fungi; phylum Ascomycota; class Dothideomycetes; order Pleosporales; family Lophiostomataceae; genus Lophiostoma; species Lophiostoma macrostomum. The sequence goes on from MU004596.1 coordinate 16,757, forward strand.
AGGTATCAAACTCCATCACCTGAAAGATCTCCAGTCTATGCTCTCCCCCCATCCCGTACCTAATAGCCCGCAAATGCGACAGATCTTTGCCATTCTGAATGAGAAACTCCGAAATCAGTCTTCCCACGCCTGCCTTTCCGAAAACCATCCCATGCCAAAATTGATCCACTTAGATCTGGTCCGGTCAGATTGATCCCAATATGTACGATTTCTCCTAAGCTGGGGACTTGTTCGCAGCGTTGGAGACGTTGCGGCGGTCGTCGTTCATTGACAGTGCGCCGAACCCGGACGAAAGGAATGAGAACGGGTCGTTGCGACCGTCGCCATTGATAGCACCTTGACTCGCAGGATACTGGTCAGCCGCCGTGAAGGCAGCTTCGGCAGAGCGACTGTCGAAAGGGGTAGAGTGCATGCCGCCGTTCGGAGCGTAAGGAGCACCCATAGGAGGATAAGGACTGGCTCCGCCGAGGCCAGAGGGCAAGGCGTAGTTGCTCTGCTGCGGTCCACCATATTGTTGTGCAGGGAAACTGGCACCAGATCCGAAAGCAGCCGCTCCGAAGGGGCCTGGTCCGGGGGTTCCACCCATTGAAGGAGGGCCCATGCCAAAGCCAGAGGGGCCATCCATCGGCGATGGAGACGGGAAGGCAGAGTCGGCAACAACAGCAGCTCCAGCACGGCTGGCGCCGCAGCGCAAACAATGAACGTTTTTGGCGAAATTGTGGTAGCCGCACCCATTCTCTCCGCATTTCCAGTCACCAGCACGGAATGGGACAACCCCGCCATTGCCTCCACGCGAATGGCCACCCATTCCATGACCGTGACCCATGTGGTGCGTAGGCGGTCCCATCATGCCCGGGTGGCCATAACCGTACTGATAAGCCATTGGGTCGCCCGGAGGACCTTGGTTCATTGCCGGGAAGGAGCAGCGGAAGCAGGCCGTACGACGTTGGAAGTTAGAGAAACCACACGAAGGGCAGTTCCAGTCGCCTGGGCGAGGACGGTTCTTGCTAGGAGGGAAGCCAGTCAAGATATCGGCAGCGCGATCGAGGACGCGGCTTGAGGAAGGCGAGACCTCGATGGCCTTTTCGTTAAGAGCACGGCCGTTCATACAAAGACTCTCCGCAGCCTATTCTATTAGCACTTGCACAGCAGTCACGATGCAATGGTGACATACCTCTTCGTGGGAAGAGAAGACGGCGAAGCCGGAACCAGTGGGCTTGTGTTGATCGGGCGTGCGCAGCGTCCAGAAGGCGATGGGACGGCCGCCGAACTGGGTGAACCAGCTCTCGAGCTCTGACTGCGTGGTATCGTGGGGCAGGCCACTCATGTGTAGGACTTTGCTGCGTTCGGACAGGAAGGCTCGTACATCGGCACGGGCGTCCATTGGTCTAGTGAGAACGTCGGGGTGCTCTTGAGGAGGTTGTGATTTACGGATAAGGCCACGGAGAACACGAGTCAAAGTGACCGCCTCTTCCATTGCACGGCGGGGTGAGGCGGGAGCAAGTGCTTGCAGGTGAAACGGTAAATTGTGTTTAATGGGAGCCGAGCTCTGCACGGGCTCAACCTCGAGCGCGGCACAGATGTTTGCCAACGCACTAGAACCGAATGGAAGTGACTCAGGGTGATGAGCCTGCCAGCGCTGATACTCTGTACGCAGGTCAAAGGTCCGTGAATGTTGTAGATAAGGCGGGAGAACGACGGCCTTATCCCGAGCCTCCCGAGGCAATTGCACTCGGAGGTCCCACGAGTCGAGGGTTACAAAGGCGAACTCGAGGTTCTTTGGAATTAGGTGCTCTTGGGAAAAGCTATCGAAGCGGTTGATAGCATCACGGAACGTGCCCGCGTTTCGGACCTGGTCCCAGGTGAGAGTAGTCAAGCTCGCTACAACAGTCTGTGTCAGCGGAGACCCAATTATTTCACAGTGGTTGGGCATTCGAACTGACTGCAGAGTGCGGTGATCGGAGTGTTCACTGGTTTCACGAGCACACTCTCTCTATGCAACTGTGTCGCAATGGTCAGCACGGGTGAAGGAGCTCGGGGGCAATGGCGGCCTACCTCCTCACAGGATTTGGCGTCTAATAGGATCCACCCGAGTTCAATGACCTCAGCCGAATCCTTAGTCACGTATACACCGTGCTCGTCGCACGTGGTGGCGACATGTATTACTACGTATCGGTCGAGGTTGGGTGCTTGTGGGTTGTTGGTGGCCATGTCGGGGGTGAGAGGCAGTGAAGCTATGGCTCAAGCGTCTCGGATATTCTATGCTATCAAGACCAGCTCGGAAGGCGCTGATGGGCAAAAGCGTAGAGGCAGCAAGAGCGATGGGGCCGGTGGAGGTGGTGTTCGGCGAGAGACGAGGTGAGGTGAGAGGGAGGTGCGAGGAGACGTCAGCGGGCAGGAGTGAATGGAGCCAGCAGCGGGGAGCTGGAGCTAACGTAAACGCAAACGCAGAGGAAGGAGCTCAGGTGAGAGAGAATTGCGGCAGCGACTGAGCGGCGAGGGCAATCGGACGAGACGGGTGGTCTCAGTCGGCCAGTGGAGGAGCGGGATGTTGGTGAATGGGAGAGGAAGGGGAGAGGATGCTCCGTGCTATGCCCTCGTCGTCACGGACGTCCCAGAAGATTTCTCAGATTCGCTACGACGTGGTTCAGGGAAGCTAAAACGGCCCAGCACCAATCGTGCTTGGCCCGGGAGCTCGAGTGGCCGATGTCATTCAACGCCGCAAATCATAGCAGGCCGAAACCTACCAGACGTGCGCCCGCTGCCAGACCACGGCCTTCGTCTCGGCAACGGCTGCACATACTTCACGTACCCACTGCTCTGCTCGACAGGCCTGGTCGTCGAGGAGTCGTTCGCTGCAGTGCGCGCTGCCGGTTGGCGGGCAGCAGCAAGCTCCCATCTTCCCGCTCGGCAAGCATGCTCCGCCGACTGATTGGCACCTGAAACACCCTCGACGCCCTCTCATTGAAGGAGCACGCGTCTTCCGCGTGTGGCTCCGCCGCCCTCCCACCCTGTGCTGCAGCCCGAGTATTGATTGATACTCGACCTGGAGCTCTCTCCTCGCCCGGCGCTGTCTCTCTTCTAGGGCAGACGTGCTACTGTCCGCAAGAGGCCTCAAGCTTCAAGCATGCTGCGCTGGCCGGTCGCGAAGGTAAACAATCAGCCATGTGCACGTCGACGCCACAGGCCCCTCCGGACTGACACAGTGCGCTCCACACAGTGCCAGCGAAGGCGCCCAGGTCCTGCGAGACGAGCGGCCACATGTGCTGTCTCGCCGCCTGTGCAACCGCAGAGGAGCCTCGGACCCGGCGTGGCACACATAGAGAGTACAGAGCACACACCATGGAGCGTGGCCGCAGTCCTATAATCTGCCTCCTGCAAGGTTCCGGCTGGGGGAATCAGAAGGAGACCCCAAAAAGCTCCGCGCTTCTCGAACATTTGCTGCTGTTCCTCGCAGCGTGCCCCTGGCGATCGACTCTCCCACTTTGCCTGTTTGGGATGGTCACGGGACAACGTATTCACACCACTCCCGCGCTGGCACCTGGCAGTTCTAGGCGGCGGCGAGCGTTTGAGGAGGTGGGGGAGAGCAGCGCGGAGCGCGTCCACTGACGGTGACTGACGGCCGCCAGTGTGCTCCGTTGCCAACAGACAGCACATGGGAGCGGCACAGCTCCCTTCCTACCTGGGCAGACAGGCGCGCACTAGGGGCGGGCTACGCAGGTCAGATTGTGAAGCCCATCAGTGAGACTCACTCTCCTTGCCCGCGTCTTTCATAATAAAAAAGGGCCCCTGAGAAGGCGCCCACAGGCGCCACCCCAGCACCACCACTTGTCGCAGCGTCGCACATTTGCATCCTGGCAGCGTACCGCATTTCAGGTTGTCCTTCAATTGCTGTTCAGGCAGTGTTCCCAGCGCCCGGGAATTTTTGATTGCTGGTACATCTCGCTGCCGACGATTCGCCGGCTAGAGGATGATGTCCGAGCGGCGTTTCCACGCTTCCCCGCGCGACGCGGATGCTCGCAGTAGCGGGTACGTCTTCACGCATTTACAAAGAAAAAGTGTCTGGCCGTGGCTTTCACCACTCCTGGGCCCCAATCTCCTTTCACTGCACTCTCCGCCTCAGCTCTGAACCGCAAAACCCATGGTTCCCTTGCACCTGTCTGACTGATAGTCCCAGCAGCGGTAGCTCACTCTCGAACCGCATCATGGGTTTTATGAAGCGCTTCCGCCGCCAGAAGAGCTCAAAGGAGAAGGGGTTCTTGCACCGCTCCTTCACGTTTCCCGCCGCTGCCGCTGGATCCTACAAAGGGCCCGATTGCACCCCACGACTAGACGACCAGATCTTGCGCCGCATCTTCGAGGAGGTGTGTCCGCATACGGCTGATGAGACGTTCGATGGCAACGAGGATTCAGGCAACGATGGCTGCATGACGTGTGACATGCGCGACCTCGCACACTGCGCCTTGACAAAACGGCAATGGTATGGGGTCGCCGCCGGGCTGCTGTGAGTACACGTTCCAATGGCACCGCGCGCGGGCAGGCGCTGACTAGACGCAGCTACAAGAGCATTCGAATCGACGCCGTCCACTACTGCGAGCTCGAGCAGGTCTACGCCGAACAGCGCAGGCGGAAATCCCGTGGTGGCGAGGAAATGGACCCTCCGACAACACGATTGCTCCAGCTGTGCCGGACGGTGCGAGACAACCACTACATCGGCCAGCGCGTGCGGTTCCTGAAGCTCCCTTATATGCTCCGCGAGTCCTGCAAGGCCGATCTTGCGCGCACCATCTCTGTCTGTCCCAATCTCGAGTACGTCGACCTTCCAGATGGGTTTTACACCGGGGACTCGACCTGTCACACATTACGACAAGAGCTGCAGGCGCGTTGTCCACATGTCCGGAAAATGAAATACCACGAGGGGTCTGAGCAGATGCTTGAATCATTGATGCAGGGTTATTGGCAAGAGTTGCGGGTGGTGGAGATCTCCAGGGTTCGAATCGAGCCTTCAGTTCTCCGCCGAGTCTTTGGGACTCTACCATGGCTCAGCGAAGTCACCTTTGCGAATTTGCAGTGGTTGGACGACACCGTGTTCCATCCAGCGCCAGGAATCCCTGAGTTTCCTCCTTTGGACACTCTGAAACTGGAAAAAATTAAGAATGTTAGCGCTCAGGGCATAGCACAGTACCTTTCGAACCCAATGTGTCGCGACACGCTGCGGACGATGACTGTGGTAGAGTCGCCTGGCCTGTCAGTAGCATCCCTTCACATCATTCTCCAAGCTGCGTCGAGCCTGCAGACACTCGAGTACACCGTGACCGTGTCAACATCACTTCCTATCGACCAATCACTACCACCCCTAGCATCAGCCACGCTTCGAACGCTCAACTACGAAATAATATCCGATTCAGCAAAGCAAATGTACCCCCCTGGGGAGTCGTACTACCAATACCTCACTAATTCGCTAATGTCGAGTTCGCTCCCCGCCCTCCGCAAGCTCTACGTCCGCGACCCCAACTTCCCAGAATCTCTAACCCTCGCACCGCCAGTTCGTCCCTTCGCCGACTCGCCCCACCATACCCCTCGGGGCTTCAACCAGCCGCTGGAAGTCTTTTCCAAAGGCCTAGACGAACTAGAATGGATCTTCACCTCGATCATCCCCGCCGACGCGTACACCGGCAGGCGCGGCTCCGTATCCGGAGGTCGGCCACTGAGCAGCTATTCTGCCAGCAAAGGGCTCGGCCCGCAATGGGGCGGAGAAGCCCGCAAGTCCATCGTCGTGCCCAATGGCTTCGGCGGGTTCTTAGCCGTCCCAGCGGAGAACGAAAGACCGCGGAGTGCGGGACAACTCAGCCCGTCGCATGGCCATAGCATGAGTAATGGGACTGTAAGGTCGAGCTGGATGAGCCATGGCGGGAGGGAGAAGCGCGGGTCGCGGGCTGATCTTTGGCGTTGATCTAGGATTCTTACGGTATGCTCTGAGATTCGGGAAAGTATGAGGGATATGGATGTGAGCGTGTGGGTTTGGGGTTCTGTTCGATTCGATTGTTTAAATACCCAATTTTTGGCTTTGGCTTGAGACTTGTTTTGGCGTTGGACTGCAAGACTGGAAGGGTCGGTCGGGTCGGACTGGGTCACTGGGTATGGTGGGTACCAGGCATGCATGCGTAGGGCTCATGGGAAAAGACGGCAGTTTCTGTTCAGCACCGTACGTAGGGAACGCACAAGACGCGTACAGTACGGGACAGAGCGGTTCAGTGGAAAGCTTTTGTGTGTGTACAACACTTCTACTTCGCTTTCCTCATTACGCACGCGCACATGTACGCATTACCGAGAATCCGAATCTGCAGTTACGAACTATCTTAACATAATTGGGGATTCTCGTAACTGGGTACGTGACGAGATTGGATGCGGGACCTCCCTCACCTCACTCCAGCATACCCATGTCCTCTTCAGCCCAATCAACCAAGCAATTGCCCTGCCGCCCAACAACATCTTTCAACCACTCCACTGCCTCCACCCCACCTTCCGTTTCCACGTCAACGAAGAAGCCCGGATGCCGTGCCCGGCAGGGTATATTCTTCGTCGGCTTCGTGCTGCCAATACCACTCCCTACCCCATTCCCACTACTTCCGCTCCCATTCCTCTTGCCTGTCTCCTCTTCATTCCCCTTGCCCTTCCCCTTCCCCTTCCTCTCATTCTTACTATTACTCTTACTCTTACTCCTGCCATCCCCCCCACTCTCAACATTAACCCCATGAATCTCACTCCCGCCCTGCAAATGATGGAACAACTCCGGACTCACGCTATAGCACTTATACCCTCCCTCCCCTTCCCCCTCCCCCATCCTATCTCTATCCCCCTTCCCCTCCCCCTCGACAAACGCATGGTCTCGACACGCTTCCAGGATCCGGACGTCGAAGGCGTCGCAGCCGCCCTCGCCCTCGCTGCTGTAGTCGGCTAGGATCTTTTGCGCCGAGGCCCGCGTCACGGCGTAGGCGAATGTGCAGAGGGGCGAGTCCGATTTGTGGAAGAGGCGCGTTGAGGGCGGGAGAGAGAGGGGTGTGAGGTGGGTGGAGGTGTGGAGGGTTGGGTCGTGGTAGGCGAGAGATGTAGGGGGGAGGGTGGTGGGTGGTGGGGTGCAGTGGCCGAGGTAGAGGATTGACCATTGCGTTGGGTGGGGCCAGAAGGTGAGTGCGTTGTCTGCGTCTATAGAGTGGTGGCGTGGTGAGGAGAGCATGTCGAGCGGAGAGCGGGGTGGTCGAGTATTGTTGGGACTTTGATTGGGACTGTGGTCAAGATTTGACGGGATATGGGGTGAGGAGTTGGATAGGAGGTGCCGTGCTGCGGTGGCTACGAGTGGGATTTGCGTGGTGCGGAGGTGGATGTCCCAGTCCACATCGTCTTCGAGGATCAGGGCTGTGGAGAGGGAGGTGGATAGGAACCTAGTGGTCTGTTAGCCATGGGTAAGCCAAATGTTGCCGGGTAGGTAGTGGGTTGGCAAGCTGGAAGGGACGTCGAGTATATTAAGTATTAGGCTTCGAGCACCTTTGAAGCCGGGGATGTCTCGACTGAGAATTGATTCTGCTCTGTTGTGTATATGTACAGGGCAAGTGCAGTGTGGTCTCCAAAACTCACCATCTTAGCGCATTCAGATGTCCCATCCAAGCCATAACACTACCCTTCGTGATATGACTCTTCCCTTTGTCCCTGAAATTCTCGACATCTGCATCGGTCCAGATTGGTTGTTGTGGGATAACTATATCGATACCCGTCAAATTCGCCGCATAGAGCAGACCTTCTCGTCTCGGCGAAGCTGTTCGAGAGACGGCGAGTACAGCACCAAACTGTCAACTACCCGTCAGCCAGATTCACGTCGCGTAGAGAACAATGATTTGGCAGCTAGACTTCTCACGCCAAGTGTTGCATTGGCCGCAGCGACAGGCGACGTTGACAGGTGGTGATGGATTGGGAGTAGCGTCATGCGAGTGTGTCTTTCGTACAGCAAGAGTAAGACAACGGCTAATGTAAGCCCGCCGAGAGCAATGGCCAGTCGTTTCTTCGAGGACTCCATGGGCAGCAGGTGGAGCGAGTTGAGGCTTTTGGCAGCAGTGGCGTGCATGTTGGGCATCCGTGGACGTCCCGAGGTCTGCGCCGTGGTGACAAGCGTGACGGTGTCCTGTACTCCATAGAACCAGCTGCTCATTGGAGGTGCTCAGCTTCGAGGGTTTGTGTTCCGAGCAGCTTCATGGCTGCCGAGTACGTGCAGATGAGGCAGGAGCGTAGTACCAACACCTCTGTTGGCTTCAAGGCTGCATTTTAGAGCTTCCACAACACGTTGCCATTATTAGGAGACGAGCTCATTGGTTTGCTTCTTTCATACATCAGAAAGGACGGTTACTAGCTTGGGTGCACACGACGTTCGAATGTTTCTAGATCGTATTCTAAACTGTAGTTCGTGAATCAATTCCGAGTTGACTGCAGTAGTGTGGCACTGGAAGAATTGACCTGACAGCAGAATGCTTAGTTACCTGTAGTTTTTTCGAAGGAACTGTACTCAGAATTTGCTTGTCTAAAAGAAAAGCACGTCTACTTACCTTAGGTACGCCGCACGATGGTACGCTATGGTAGCCTTTCTGCAGTCTACTCTTACCTATTCTCCAATAGGAGAGGAGACCACCTGCTCTAGCGGTCTCCGGAGAAACATTCTTCGCTGCTTACCGCTTACGAGGTACGCATTCAGGGCCATCTACGAGTACCTACCCTCGCGTGACCCGTACTCGGCCGGTAGAACTGCAGCCATTCCCTGGAGGGAGATGAAGGTGCCGAAACGCTAAGGGAATTCGGCAACAACATCAAGGCTGGCGCGAGCCTACGAGCACTAAATACGGGCCTTGCAACGTTCTTAGCCACCACGCGACAGGTACCAAGCTGCGGCGACGGTTGGGGGGACAGCCCTGGACAGTCTCTATATTAACATTAACCCCAGGCGATCGTGCATCCTTCCTCCTGCCCTGCATGTCGTGCGCTGTGTTATTACCCCCCTTTCCCCTGCTGCCCCTCGCGAAACAAGCCTCTGGACGTGCAACCTCAGCGTCGTCGGTCCCTTACTTGAAGCCGCCGTAGGCGCGTGCCACAGCAGGACGCGCACAACATGGCCGCCGAAACAGCATCGCCGGCGGCCTTTGTGCCTGCATCGTCGCCTGCCAAAGTGTCGCGGTATCGAAGTGTGCGCATCAAGCAACAGCAATTACAGCAGCAACAGCAATTACAGCAGCAACAGCAATTACAGCAGCAACAGCAATTACAGCAGCAACAGCAGCAGGCTGCTCCACCGCTACCGGCGATGCCCTCCTCCCCTCCAATCGATGCCCATGGAGACACACCTGTCAGCAGGAGCATGTCGCGCTATCACCGGCGGCCGACTACGGCGCATGGGGCTGCAAAGGCTCCACCGGTCCGATCGCATACTGAGGCCTCGCCAGCACTGCCGACGAATGGCCAAGCTGCCATCTCCAACGCCCGCCTCCGCGCCCTCAGCTCTCCCCAACAGCAAGC
>MU004597.1:0-26120 GCA_010405375.1 Lophiostoma macrostomum CBS 122681
TACTTGGCTTTAGTATTCTCTACAAGCTAGAACTAGCCCTCTATAACCTTAGGATCCTTATAGAAGGCTCTCTTATAGTTATACTTTTAATTAAACTTAACTTAAAGGTCTAGCTAGCGCTTTATAAAGTAATTAGGCTACCTCTAGCTAACTAGCTTATAGTAGCGTACAGCTAGTAAAGAATTAGCTATATCTTTTATAGTAGCAAGCTAGGATAAAAATTCTTATATATCTAGGTTAAGTATATACTATATAATCGCCTACTCTTCTCTTATAGTAAGCCTTATTAAGTTAGGTATATAGTTGCGTTAAAAGGTCTTTCTAGTACGTTAATTACTTAGTGTAATATAAGAGACGTTATAGATAGCTACAGCGCGCTGTTAAGAAAGTGTCGCGTCTTATTAAATAGCGCTAAGTATAAGCTATATATAAGCTTCTTTTAATATAGGTAGTTTATTATATTATTAAGATATCGCGTTGTACTATAGGTAATAGTACATTTTGGTAGGGTCTTGGCAGAGTGTCCGACTCGCTTGCCTGTCCGACTCGCTATGCAAGTACGTTATTATATAGTTACTATAGTAACTACTTAAATAAGCTAGTAATAGCTAGTAGTAATTACTAACTATTATATATTTAGTAGTATAAGATATAGTAAAGTACTAAGAACCTCTCTATTAGTTACTATTTAATACCCGTTATGCAGTAAGCAGTTACTAACGGTTGGCTACACTGCCTAGCCTAGCAGCTCTTTTGTCCTGCTATTCTCTAACTCTCTCGACTCATTCAAAAACGTAAGGTGAGGATCAATTAGCTGATCCTCTCAAAGCCATCTTTACTTGCTGGAGATACCATTGATCGATTGGGATTCAACTTGGCCTCTTTCGTTCGATGTAGAGGTGCACGCTCACGTTGAACAGCTGTACCAGCTTCACGCGCTCGAACTCGTATTTTTGGGTTTCGCTACAAATGGTTTCATGGCACTGGATAAAACGTTTGAATCCTCGAGTGTTTCAACATTGCAACAAACGAATCAAGAGTCAGAGTGGAGCGGCAGCATTGACTACGAGAGATCGAGAAATGGAGGAATCTCGGAAGATTCGTTCACGACACTTGTCATCACACTTCTTCATTGACCATAGACTGACAAAGATTCGCTCGCCTCAAGTTACTATGTATAAATCGAGGCGTGGAAGGTCGATGGGGCTGGATATGCCGCAGTTTTGTGAGACTAATCGAATCCCGTGCCCTTGCCCTATTTGTCCAGTTGATGCTACTTCGCACTTTCTTTTGATCGCAGTCATGCTGCCACTGGAGAAGTCATATGAAAGAATATTATAATTTCACTTGTCTGGCGTTTCAGATTAGATTAAGTTGGATGAGCTACTCGCTTGAAGGATAGATGGAGGCAGGGACGGAGGAATGGATGGACGAACGGATGAAAGGAGGGAGATAGAGAGGGTGTGGTCGACAGTTTTTCCTTGTCCGTTCCTGAGTGAGTGAGTGTTTCAGTTGCGTTTGGAAGATCGCCTCGTATCTAATCCCTCGCTGTCTCGGGCTGTCTTGGGTGGGACGTCTGTCTGTCTCGTCTATCTTTTCCTTCTTCTTTTCGTGTTTTCGTCTTGATTATAGGGGTATGAGTATGGGTATGGGTATGGGCTTGGGCTTGTGCTGCTCATCTGGCTTGACTGGATATACGCTGCGCTGCTAAATTGGGGCGTGCCTCTGTCTCCCCGGATGGCATGGCATGGCATGACATGGCATGGCACTGTTCGATCCACCAGGATTAGGTGGTTCGCATGCCCCAGATTGAATCGGATGGTCGAGATTTGCTCCGAGGGTGGGAATTTTAGTTCCCATCCGCTGGTTGCGGAATGCAAGCCATGGCATGATAATGGGTTGTAAAATTGGAGGTGAAGAGAGGGAAGAGAAGGGGAGAAGAGGTCGCGGTGGTTTTGTTCCGTTCATGCTTGTAAGGTATGAATATGAATATGGAAATGACGCAATTGTGACCATCTCCGAGAGACTGGGTTGGGTTCCCTCTCCATACGGTATCTCTTTCTGGATTTCTCTCTCTCTCCAGCTTGCTTTCTGGTGTTGCTCGCGCCACTATGGTGTGGCAGTGAATTAAATTGCTCGAAACCACTAGCATGACCTTCGATACTCAGAGTCCTATAGCTGTAGCGAATATGATACTTCTATGACGGACACCAGAAATCAATTCCATATTACCCAATGCTCCCTAGACAGACACCGCAGGCTCATTATACCTTCCACCATTGCCAGTCATCTCTCTCAATGCCCTCCATGCACGGACACCGAATACACACTGGAAACTCCTTGTCTTTCAAAAACCGGTTCAGAGGGTCTCACCTGACTCTGCTGTCTGTCTGTGCCTGCCTTTTCCAGCTCGTCAGCCGCCAACCGTGTCCACAGTCCAGTCTCACTCCAGCGCTCTTCTAGTCAATGAAGTACATTTTCTCTCCATTCCAGTGCAAGATACCCAACCGAGGTTAGCAGGCGATGACTGACGATTCTTCAATTTACAACTCCTATTGAAGCATCTTGGTGGTGACATCGGGTATCACAACCAAACCTAGCACCAACGCCAACGATCGATTTGATTACTACTCCCGTCCACTGCCTGTTCTCAGGAAAGCAACGGGCTTGCAGAACCGATAATATATCATAGGCAAACGACTCCAGGTGAGCATGAAGTCGGGGCAGACGAGCATACCGATAAGTCCACTGAGTTGATTCCGGCTGGTTGAAATGGCGTGAGGCTGCCAAGGAACGGGTATAACTTGTTGGAAAGATGGAGATTTGGGCTAGAGGGAGGAGAGGGGAGAAGGATTTGGAGAGCTTGTGAAGGAGGGTATCAAGAATGTGCAGTGCCAAAGTGCTACTTTCAGCGCTATTCTGGTGAAGATGAAGGGTGGGATGATGGGAAAGGGGTCGCATCACGAAGTGAAAACGGTTGGACAAAGGGAGAAGTGGGTATAAAGAGAGGAGTTGCGACGAGGCGAAAGGCGAAGTTCTATAGAATGAGCTGAATGGAATGAAAATAGTATGATGGGGAGAAAGAGGTAGAACGAATCAGAAGGGGGAGGATAGAGGGAGTTGGTTGAATAAAGGAAACTGTACGTGAGGAGCAGAATACCAAAACGAAGGATTGAAACCCAAGTTATGGCTTCCTGGGTCAACGAGAGGGAGAGGAATGATATTCCTCACTAGCATTCTATCTCACCTTGAGCACTCGCGCGGAGGGAATGACCGAAACACGACGTTTGCCTTGCTCTGGATACATTTCGGCCCGCGGCTTGCCACAGACCTCGAAAACATTCGAACATTGTATAAATACAGGAGGACGAACAATCACACATGGTTGGAGCGGCCGTGGAGGCGATGACGACATCTGGACTTAGTAATCTGAAGGTCATCTTAAACGCCAAAGATCAATTACAGAAGTCACTCGACAGTTGCACGTACGAAGGCACCGACTAGAAATTCAAGACCCTTTGGCGTGATTCAATCACGCGTGGAAGCTACCAGACTAGAAAAGATGCGAGCAAGTAGAACTATTCATCGTCAACTCGTGAGTGAGCAGTGATCCGGGAGATTTTTGACCTTGACATGGCACCGGGCTCTGCCCGCCTGCAGTCGTTTCACTTCACTTTCACGGTCTTTTACGCTACTAAATCACTCACGGGTAGCGCGAGCGCCGTGACGTTTTGAATCACTTTTTTCTCGCGCGCTAAACAGCGAGATGACTTCGCAAAGAACGATCCCATAAAGACACGGAGGATTCCTTCATCAACCCCAAACTCAATTCCCAAGACCAAACAACAACCAACAAATACCCCATTAAGCGACCTTCAGAAACTCAACCTTAACCCTACTTTGGCACCAAATCCCGAACTCTGCGTGTACGGAACTTGAACAACATGCAAGAACACGGAAAACCACGTGGAGACGCAGACCGTCAGAATCCTCCCGACTCCACAAAGCTGGCGGTGTGGGAAATCATCGTCTTGCGTACAATCCTCTACAGCCTCCTCTTCACCCTACTATTGTGGCTCGCCTTCAAAGCCCACGGTGGCATCGTCAAGCTGCTGGCAGTCAACAAACCTGCATCCGTGCGCTGCAAGCTTATGTCCGATCCCCTGCCCAGCCCCACCAGCACAGCGAGTGCGAGCCCAGTGCGAAAGACTTGGCAGGAGCTAGCCTACGAATATGGTCGACTATAGGTGCATCACCAGACTGCATCAAGCCTGCAGAAAGGAAGGTGGATATGTGAGGTGCTAGATGATTTGATAGAATATGGCTGCATGTCAAGGTCTATTGAGTTTCCAGTGGTGGAGCAGGTATGCTTCGGTTATATGGGAGACTCACACTGAAGGAGAGTCAAGGGTGCCGTTACTGGCGGCGAGGCGGTCAGGTATGATTTCATGGGAGTCGAGTTTAGATTGATGGAACCCATGGCAGATAAACAATGCACACACTGGACATGAACGATGATCTCCCTTTTGCCTGGTTCCGGTCCACATGCAATGTATCTGATTCGCGTAGCGGAACATCTCTGTTAGCAACTTGTAATGTACTGATGACCCCGAAGTCAAAGTCATGAAATATCTGAAAAGTGGCTACTGAACATAACACGAAGACGTTCAGAACTCATAACAACGATGGAACTCGCCTAGTAAAAGTCATTAGAGTGGTTAGCTCCCTTTGCCTTTCACAACCAACCTCAATCTGCCGCGTTATATCTTGCTGACAGTATACTTCGACAACCTAATGGAAAACCCAGGGCACTATTCTTTCCCAAAATTAGCAGGAGATTCGTGTTGCTTCGATCCGGAAAACCATTCTTCATTCGCAAGGAAGGTTATTGAGCATTACATCAGTTCGAAGAGCCCTATATCTCGCCAAACCACGTCTTCCCACTCACTGAAGCCAGTCTTTACATCCTTGCGACGAGATCAGTCAAGGAAGTAGAAAATTAACTGGAAGGATGATTAGACGCTAATGACTTGTAAATGGTTTCTCTCTAATATGGGAATGGAATATGAACTCCAACGTTTGAACGGCATGCCATCAATATGACATTGAGAGGCGTGACGTGATCGGGATGACGTACAGCGCTTCTTCTTGTTCGCTTCAGACTCGAAGCATGCCGGGCTCATCAGTCGGACTGTTCCTGAAATGCTGGAAATGACCCTAGAGACCGCGACTAATCTGGTTATGAAAGATGGGCTCGATCTATGGTTTACACGTCATCTCTACCAACAGGCTTTACCGGGACCATCCAATTTGCCCACCTCTTTTTTGAGCAGAACTACCTCTCGGCCGCGCACACAGCACCGGTCGCCCAGCGCCTAGGGTTGACATGCTGACAAAGTCTAGATCCTTTGGGCACGAAGCCGTGGGGGCTACTCTCCACGGGTATTTTGCGCGGAGAGCTTGGTATATAAGGAGTTTGTATTGATTGAGTGATATTTAACAGGCTCGTGTGAAAGCTGTATAATTATACTTATGGTGTACTATAGGGGTTCAAAAAGGCTGATGAAGCCTCTTGGTTGTTGGCGGGTTTATGACTTTCTAGATGCGCACTTCTTGTAGGCAGGACATTTTCAATCACAGCACAATATAGTCGAAACTAACAGGCCTTTGGCGAGACTCCTAAACGAGCTGTTGGATATTGTTTCCGAACTTACCTGCGAGCGAAACGCCAGGAGCTGCCAAAAGTGAGCAGGCAGCCGCGATGAAGTGAGGGTAACAGCAGGCGTGTATTGAATAGGGGAGAATGGTTCAAAGCAAGAGTGACAACCACATGCTCCGAAACCTACTCCAATTAAAAAAACTCTCAATCTGTCACTCTTGTCTACGAGTCACTCGCGAGCGAGATCTTTTCGCTGTTCTGAGACAAGTTGTACTGCTTTGAGATAAGAGTATCCGAACATTCGCTTCTATCGCTCAATCGTTTCGTTCAAGGGCTCTCGTCTGTGATTCGCTCGCGTGCCAAACTTTCCCGCTATTTCGAGATGAAGCATCTCAATAGTCGTTCCATCGCTCAATCGTCTCGTTGATGGGTACTCGTCCGATTGATTGGGCATCCGCGAAATCTTGCCGCTATCTCGAGATGGATTGTACTGTTTCGAGATGGATTGTACTGCTTCGAGATGAGTTGATCTTCTTTAAGAGAAGTTGTGCTGCTTCAAAATAACAGTATCTAAACAGTTGCTTCTATTGCTTGATTGTCTCGTGTGAGGGGTACTCGCCTGACTGATTGGGCGTCTGCGGTAAGTTCCCGCTGTTCCAAGATGAGTTGTGCTGCTTCGAGGTGAGTGTGTCCGAACAGTTGCTTCCATCGCTCAATGGTCTCGCTCTAGGGATACTCGTCTAACTGATTTGGCATCCGTGGCATCTTCCCGCTGTTTCGAGATGATTTGTACTGGTTCGAGATAAAATTTCGCGAACGGTTGTTTCCATCGCTCAATCGTCTCGTGCAATGGGTACTCGTCCGACTGAATGGGCGTCCGCAGCCATCAGCGATTGGGCCATTCAATTCTGAGAACCATTGAATCAGCATTTGGCATTTCCTTGGGCTTGGCCCAAGGCTGATCTGATCATCGGATCCGCGATGAACTTCCTTGTGTCGGTATACCTGGGGCATCGAGAAATATTGCGTTATGTGTTGTGCGGCTCTCGTATTCGCTTTTACAAGAGCAATCAAGACTCACTCTGCTGGGATACTAAGAATGCTACAGGCTGTATGTCGAGCCTCTACAAACCCTAGGGAGTAGAATCCGACTTGGAGGGTGTATGTGAGGCATAGCTGAAGCGAGAGCCATAAATGTGCTGGGTCGCCGAAAAAGGAATATAACAATGTGGAGATCAAGGTTGGGTGCGTGGCGCATCGTATGTATCTTGCTCGAGTTATGAAGTCAAGTACAGTTAAGCGTATTGGATACTAGACAAGGGTGATGTAAGAAACATTCAGTTTACTCCTGCCTGTGTTTTGCGTAATGAAGGTTAGAGACAGAAAGATTCTTTAGTGGCAACGCGTGGACTCGCCGGCGCGGCACGTACCATATCATCATAATTACCTGCCCCCACTACCCAATATATATACGTAGACCCTGCGATCCTTCCCTCATCAAATGCATGAACTGAATCATAATTATCATCTCCATTACTACCGCATTGACTGAAATTGTTGATGCAAGGTAACACGAAGTCTGAATCATTCGCACCTTTCATATCCTACACATTGCTAATCTTTGGCTTTCGGGGTTGGGCCCTAAATTTAGGTTCGATCGCTGGAGAAACGAGGCGTTAGTATATGTTCAAGCAATCTAAAGGTCATCGCTGTTAATCTGATTACTTTCTGCTAGATTCTCGCATTACCTTCATTAAGAAGAAAGTGTTGGTATCTATCACGATACGTTCCTTTTCTCACGTTTAAGTCCCCGCTTTGCCAGTTTGTGGCTGATGCTGTTGCTCAGCGCGCCCCCTTCATATCAGATACGTGGTAATGTTCACGAACAAGAGGACTCTTGCGAAGGTCGTGTCTATCGCACATGGCATAGTGCGTAATGGGAAGCCCTTGCATGAGGACAATATAACCACGGCTTCTTGGAGGATCATTGTGAAGATAGCGAATGTTGCCTTTCTCAGGCTTCAATACTCAAGCTCACCTGATCTAGCGTATCACAAGCTCGGCAACGCTCTGGTATACGAGGCCTATTGAAAACACAAGTGACGCGATAGGCGGAGGCCCGCTCAACGCTTTCACCTTTTCCATCCCCGGAACCTGGCATGGCCACTCTCCTCGGATGAACAGGAATGTTGAGGGAAGACTAGCGCACCAGGCAGACAGCAAACATGGCGGGTCACGTATTAAGGTATGTGTGTCGGTGGCGCTAACGAGTCAGTGATTTGTTAGTGCCACCTGGGCAGATGAAGATGATGACCGCGCTAGCACTGGCGATGGCGTCGAAGAATTCGTCTTCCAGAGCAATTGCTGCTTGAAACTTGGTGGATCAGATGGAAAAGTGATCTGTGTCCTGTGAGGTAGACCTGTATACACCTTGCATAGCGAGAAGATGGGTGAACTGGCCTTGTCCAACATCCGGCGATGAATCCAGCCATTTATCTATCAAGTCTGGTCTGTAATAGACTGTGCATGGGTCCTCAAAAAGGTGGTGCACTTTCGTTCCTGGACCGTGTGAGATTCAGGCAGACACCGGGAATTCTGCAGGAAAGGAACAATTGAAATGCCATTTCTACTGAACACATATGGCCAGTTTGACTAACAAGGCGGAAAACTCGAGTGACTCAAGTATTACTACAAGCGATACACGAATACCTCTTATCGAGAAGCTCACTCGACCGGAAACCCTGTCAACTACCAGCACCATACCCAGACCTCCAATGATGTGACCACTCCTCATGCTCAAAGTCGAAGTGTGCTGAAGCACCAGAACCATAAGTCTCGCTTCTTTCAATCGCTTCCTCTACAGCTCTCGGGCTGTCATGTCTTGCGCTTGCACTGCATTCCATCATTGCAACCACCCACGTCCGTGGATCATTCTTGACAATCCTATCAAAACCCCGTGGTACTTCATGGGGGGATATATCGTTATCATGCTTTGGGGTTGTCCTCTGTTTTGTAAGATCCTCAAGGTCCACGATAAAGTACACAGCAACACCCAACGGTACTCGTCGAACGTCTACGCCGTGCGCATCGGATCGTTCCAGTGGTACGGCATGGGAGTCCAAATCGTCAAGGGTAACCTGACCCGGTGCACCAGTGCGCATGACGAGAACCGTTAGTTGCTCCGCAACCTTTCGCAGATTCAAAATACCATCGTCATCTTGCGCGGAACCTTCAAATTGCGCTGGGCGATCGAAAACGAGCACAACCTGGGGGTAGGACACCATCATTTTGTATGTCTCGTCTTCCTGCCCGCTCTTTCTTGCTGCATCACAGATCGCCTGATGGGCTGTGGCGATTTCGCCCAGGCTCTGTGGCCCTTGTTTTGTGATGCGAACTGGAGTGGCTAGGAAATGTCCAAACTCGATATCCAAGTCATCGCCGCGCTGGTACCGCGCGCGCCATGCTGCGTAAATAGCTCCGATAAATATACGCTGGATACAGGGGTATCCGTGTACGTCATCATAGCGACCGTACTGGGCTGACTGCTCAAAGTAACAGGCCGTGGGCTTGTTGAACGCCTGGCTCCGGGATCGTGAACCCTCAAAAGGAGGTGCTTCGCAGAGTGCCTCGTTCTGGTCCTCCAGCGAAGAGACGACGCGTGCATCCAGAACTGTCAAATAGCTGTCTACGGTCGACCAGATCGTCTTGAGGTTGTCGCGAAAGACGGCCTCGCGTTGAAAGTGCCACTCGGTCTCGAGATATTGTTCCATTAGGCAATCTTTCGGTTCAGGATGCTTAGGCAAAACGTACGTTGAAGCTGGCGCTTTTGGGAAGAGTAGCGGCTGAGGAGTGTGGTATGTGTTCCGGTGCGAACTGCGTGAGAAAAAGCCAGTCTGTGCCGAATATGTGTTGAGCCCTGATTACTCACCCTGTACCAAGAGTGAGCCACCCATGGGTCGTTCCATGTCCCAAGTACCATATAGTATAATGACTAGGTAAACCAAGAGATTTTACAAGGCTTCACACAAGTGTCATACCAAACTATATTGTACATTCTAATTGGGACTGACAGCTCCGCGCCTTTCTTCCAACCTGACTCTTTTCTACCCTATTGGACTATATACACCAGCTTATGGACGTTGCATCGTTTGGCCTACTGTATTTACACTCTCGTGGCCCCAAACTTATCGAGCTTGTAACGCCAGGTGGCTGCTTTGGACTGCTTGAAACCGACGCGCGGCCGGACGGCCCTTGGGCTAAGACGCCGCGCTCTCCACCAAGATGCTCGGTGCGTTCCTCGATGCAACGATTTTGGAGCGTTGTATGCAAGCAGCCTTGCTCCACTACTTGCAGAGCTGGGAGCTGTGAATGTGCAAGTAAAGAAGTTCGTGATTCTAGAGTTTGAGCGGGATGGGGCAGCAAGATGCTGAGGGAGATGGGAATGGAACTAGGGTATGGCGATGATGAATAGGCAGGTTGGAAGGCGAGTTGAGAGAAAGGGGAATGCATTTCTGAACTTTGGCGCAACAAGAGCCGCGCGCAGGCTCTTCTCCTAGAGAGAGTAGTGTTTTGCTCGCAAGAGCTTCAGTGTTGGGTCGTTGTTCTTTGGGCGTCGTTGGTGAGGACCCGTGGTACTGCGTACTCATGAAGGCTCAAGTAGTCCTCAAAAGCAAGAATCCAGCAGATCGTGATCGTCAATGCAGTCGAACGCAGATGTCGTAAATAAATGCCTCAAGTACGCGTTTGGACACGTGAGCTCATGCGCGGACATGGTGGCAGCGATGATGGGCTAGCCCGACGTGCTTTGCGAGTGCGCCGGTGCCCCCAATGACCATCCTCGTCGACAGCTCTATGCTACCGGCATACATGGGCATCATATCGAGGCAGAAATCATCAAATACGCATGAAGATGCGAATGGTCACCACGGTGTTCATCACGAGTGGCACCATGACAATATGAGTACCCTAGGCACATATGTGTTGGGGTGTGAACAACGAAGGGCAAAGTAAACATAGGCAGATGTGGTGTTAAGATTGGTGTTGAGGAGGCGGTACGGTGTACGGGCACAAGTCTACAAGAATGTCTGAAAACCCTGGAACTTTGCATGGAATCGTTTCAGTTTAGTTTAGGACGCTTCGGGACTAGCGCGATACAATTCGACCTCTCACCGGCCTTCCCATATCGAAGACCACAAAGCGGGTCATTGATGGCCACCACTGGTCTCTTCGGAGTTCTTAGTAGTCTCTCAGTGATCCCATTAATCGTTTAAACTCCGTACTTATTGCTATGGAGGGAAGATCTCCCGATGATTTCCAAAGAACAACGACTATTGAAGCTCTTACGAGCAAATCACTACTCACTCTCTCTCCCAATGCTGCGCAACTACCATTGCATTCGAAGGAGCTGGAGTCCTTATCATATTACCCATACAGTGTATAACAACGTCCAGGGATGGCTGGGTGCTTAGGATATTTTTGACTGACACCCAGCTCCATCGTTCACCAAACTAGCGCCTAACGGTGTAAGCCATACGAGCAAATTAACACCAATCATCCGAAATATCATCAACCTGACCGGATCGTTCCCGCTGACATCGATATCGAGAAGCTCAATAAGTATAGAGCTCCGACAGCGCGGACGTCCTCGGGTCATCCAAGCTTTCGTGCAGGCTTGATTGAGTAGCGACGAGCACGGAGTAGCTAGCAGAGTATATGGACAAGGTCGCAGGGGCGCACATGCTTTGGCCGGTGAATAAATCATGAACTGTGGTCGCGGCATGTATGCATGCTGTGTAATTGAAGCTTTTAAATAGCATGGATGGAGTTAAGATGGCCGTCGCAATACGAGTGGACTGCATTTACAAGAGAGTGGAGAATGCGCAATGCAAAGCTATCTTCTTCGTTTGCAAGCAAAGGCAATTGGATGGTGGGTCACCAACAAGCATTCTGTCTAGGGGGAGGTTGATGCTGATGAAGGCGGAAAAAGTAACATACATGCATTCAGACTTGAGTAAAGCGTACGTGCATCAAGACCGGGAGAGATCACAATTGTGCGATGAATATCGTCGCAGTCGTTCGAATGCCGAAATGGTAGCCAAATCCGTAGCTCTACACCACTCCCTCCCTTGGACCGACCCGATCCTTTCCAGCCCATCTCCGAGCTTCCTTATCCAGATGAACACCCTCTATCCTCGTCGCTTCTCGGCTTCACCCTCCCTCCTGGCGTCGACCTCCCACTCTCGTCCGGCTTCGCCTTCACCAGCGGCTTCCGATCACTCCGCATCTCCAGGCTCACACCTTCTTCATCCCTTCCCGCCAACCTCATGAGCGTCCGAAGCATCTCCTTATTTCACTTGCCATGCTCCTTCTCACACACCGTTCCCAGTATTGCCACTCTCGGATGCTGCTCCCCAGCACAGGGTCCAGCGCCTCGAGAAGCGCATCTTTCTTTTCACCAGTACTGCTCGAAAAGAACATCGGGCGGCGCGGATTGCCATGCTCGGGCTCTGGTGCATCGAGTCGACTGTATGATTCTTGATGGCTAGCATGTCCGCAGCGGCGCGGAGACTACAGATACCCGCGAACGAGTGCCAAACCACACCATCGAGTGGCCTGGCTGTGTGACGCAAATGAAAAGCTGGCGACTGTCTCAGACGCATGTATCGTCGAGACGCGGTCGCTTTCCGGAATGGCGGTCGAGAGGGCTTGGCCAAGCATCTTTCATTGTTCGCTCAGAACGCAGCAGACAGAGAACGCGCAAAGATACCCGTGACACCGTGGAACATCGTGAAGGTATCCTGTTCCAGCGCCTTTGTATGGCGACCAAACAAGGACGCCTAGTGTTTAAGAACTGCCACCAACCGCCGGATTCGTTCCAATTTCTTTGTCCCACAACAACTCTTTCTTCATCGGTCACCAACCACATATCTACAATCCCATTCTTCGTCCCTGCCATTCTTTGTCGCATTGCGCTCCATGGCCGACTCGCCTGAACCTCCCAGACTGCGGATTATCACGCTTGCGTGGATTCTTGGCTTGTCAACTGGGGCAGCATGTCTCTACTTTGTGCCATGGGACTTGTTGCTCCTTGTGTCGTGTCCATGTGTTCTTTCGCTGTACCTGCACGGCAAACTGGACGGCATCATCAATGTAGTCCCTCGCCTGTACCGTTTTTGCCGCACTCATAGTTTCCCACTCGTGGTCCTCGCCCTGGTAACGTGGCTGGCGCTTCTCTGGATCTGCGTCTCCTCGGCGTACGGACGCATCCTCGGCAACACGATCGCGTTTCTAGAGCTGCAGGAACGGGCTGCCACGTTCGATGAAGCTTGGAATCGCACTTGTCCGCCATTCTTTGCTGCGACATGCCCGGAAATTCTGGGCATCAATCAGCCCCTGTATTCGCGTCTGCTTGAACCCAAAGGTAAGCAAATATCAAAACTTCTACAGACGTGTTCATGTTAGCTAACTGTAAATGTCTCTTCGGTCAGGCCGGGTGCACCGGTATGGTAATCGCGCACAACTGTGGTATCATCCTGACAAAGGGAAGGCGAAGGTGTATTCTCGATTAGGCTCCACCTTCACCGACTTGAGGTTAGATAGCCAGTTCTACTCGGACGTGCGGATGACATATCGGTATTGTGAGGATGCCATGTCTAAGTCGCATCCGTTCGTCTTGAACCAGGTGGTTGACGACTATCCTCGACGGCTCTATAGTAGAGGCAAGTACGAGGATTTGCAGGAGTGGGACGGGTGGGATGTGACCAAACACCTGGACGTATCCTTTCCTCGAAGACAGCGCGCATGCAACTGCTCCATGGACGAGGCTGTGGAGATTTTGCTCCGCGCGGCGCTACCGTGGCTGCCCAGGAAAATGCTGCGGCGTACTGTTGCTGATGCAGTTGAGTGGACTCGGAACGCTCTACGCGGCATCTTTTCACCCGCATCTCAAACGCAACATCAAGCCTTGCTTCCTTCAGCCCCAACCGATGCCCAGACGTTCCAAGAGCGCATTAGTCAATGTCCGCCATGCAGCGTGCGGCGCGCATGGACCTCGTATACGGACGTTTTCGCCATAGAATTCCTGCGGCCGCTGCCTGGCTTTCCCGCCGAGATGAACATTGCACTTGGCTATCTGCTGCTCCAACTCAACATATCCGGCCACTCGTCTCGCGTCTGGCCGCAGCTCGTAGTCCGCGGCTTCATCGAGGAACGGCTGCCGCCGCGCGGCTTGCACAGGTTCTGGCTCGATGTGTCGTCCAAAGGTTTGCCGCACTATTCTTCACGCGTGACGGGTGTGCCGACGCTCCTGACAGATATGCTGAGAGAGTGGGGTCGCAGCGACATGGGGTGGGACAGAAATATGTACAAGGCTACACAGGAGTTACCGATTAAGGAGCGGCGCGAGTACGTGAGAGACAGCTAGATCAATCATCGGCCCGACACTAGTGGAATCCAATGGGATGAAGACGATTAGGATGGCCATGAGATGGTGCTTTCCATCCTGAAAAGGTGAACAAGAATGTCATGTGTCCGGCTGTGAGAGTGCTCGGGTGGTCGGTGGAGTCACTGGTGGTCGGGTGGTCCCGAGGTCGCCCGGGTTCCAACCTTGAGGTTGCCGGACACGTAAGGAGTGGTAGAGGCTAACCCCAAGGGCAAGCCTTCTGGAATCTCCAAGGTGGTCGGTCTTGTGAGAGAGTAGAGAGAGTAGCATTTTGCTTGTAAGAGCTTTAGCTTGTTAAGTCTTTATTTTTTTAGATGTTATTAGTAAGGACTATAGTACTTATAATACTTTAATCTAGTTGCGTCTAGACATATTTATAGATAAGCGATAAGTCGCGAATACAAGTCTGTGTGCTGCTGTCCTTCTTCGGTCTTGTGAACCCCTATGTCCAGGCTCTCGACAAAGAGCATCGTAAAGCATGCCATTCATTCCAGGCTATCGGGATACATCGTAGAGAAATGGACGTTGTTCAAGGTCATTGTTTAAACCCCTGCGGCATATTAGAACAGTGCAGCTCTTGGTTCCAGGGATCTCCAAAGAACAACGACTCAACAACTGAAAGCTCTTACGAGCGAAACACTACTCTCTCTCTTCAGGGCAGTGACATTTTCCAGCAGATTTGTGGCGTCGTTCGATGAGCATGTCAAAGCATGCCCTTACCTCGTGAGTATTGTGACGGGACATTTCCGCGAAGAGTAGTGCCTTTTCTAGCACATATATTTACCCCTTCGGCCTGCATGCCCATGAATTACACACATCCTCCCAATTATAAACCGCGACTGCAACTCCACTTTCCAAACTTGGAGTTCCAACTTCAGGTTCAAGTCACACTGCTAACATTGCTGAAATTGAACCTACGCATAAACACAGTACAATATGAGCGGCACCAAAAGCCCGGACTTACAGCCAACCTCTTCCTCAACACCCACTCCCTGCAGGACAGAGAAACAGGGAATCACAACGACCCATCAGCCCGCGCTGGTCAAAGAGTCCGAGTCCAGCCCGAACAGGAGGTCAGAAGTCTCATTGCGGGCAGAGCAGAACACAGTATCAATAGACGAGGAATGGCGCAAGTCACTCTCGTACAGGGGGCCAAACTTGCGGAAGAGTTCAAGCAAGCCATTGCCACTGACGGGGGAAGAAGAAGATCGAGTACCTTCACCTGCAAAACGAATACCTCGACTTGCGAAGGTGGCGGACTTTCCACTGAGGGAGAAGAAAGGAGGAACGGGACCTGCGCAGCTATGGACCCCTCCGTTAAAGCCTCCTGATCATGTACGCCATTTTCTGCATGAGCATCGTGAGCAACAGGCCCAGCAGCTCCAGCAGATCCAGAAGGAAAAATCAGAGCGCCAGGAGCAGAAATCGCAGCTCCACCTGGAGAAGTCGCGGCCCAACACGAACAACCTTTCGCTCCTGACGGAGAACTAACAGCTCCTGAAGAAGAACTACCAGCTCCTCAAGGAGAAATACCAGCTTCAGATGGATAAGCTCCGGGAAGACATGAAGCTCCAGCAACTCAATGTTGAAATTGAGCAGCGCAAGCTAGAAAGCGAGCAGATCAAGCTGGGAACCCAGCAGCTCAAGCTAGAAAGCGAGCAGCTCAAGCTGCAATTCAAGACAAAGAACCTGGAGCTCGAGTTACAAACGGAGAGCGAACAGCACAAGGTCAAGGACCAGCAGCTCGAGATGCAGCTCCAGTACATGCAGAAACGCCAAGTGACACTCTGCATTAGCCTAGGCATACTAGCAATTGCAATTGCAATTGCAATGCTTATCTTTGTTATCTTGTGGCTAATGGGGAAGATCTGATACGGTGCTTTCGAGAGCCGGATGGTGTCTTGAGCCTCAGCACATGGTACATCAAAATTCCAATAATTATTGGTGGCGAGTTGGCTGTATCTATGAATGTGCGACTGGTGTAATCTACATTGGTTGCGACGGGGATGGCACCAAGAAGGCATGTTGGTATTGAGGAGGTTTTCGGTGGATACGCTCGAGGGTAGAGAATTGACTGCAACAAGACAAGCGACTTCATAGCTCGTTTGAGACTCCCCTGCACTGTATCAAAGCCAAGGACCAAAGTCCTATCAGGCCTCTGATCGCAGGTTCATGTCGAATTCAAGCGGGGTTGGAAGAACAACTCGAATACAATCTTACTTTCCTTACTACGTTTCTCCACAATGACAATGATGCTATATTGAACGAATTTAAGCGTAAGTCATGCAGAGTGTTATACACCCAGCCGAACAGCTCAATGCAAGAGTGACTCAACCAATACGGATAGCTCTCGCATTGTGAGCCGACAACGCAATCTTGGAAAAGCGCCCAACTCTCGAGGGAGCGCTACTGGATCTGGGAAGCAAGTTGTATGTATCTTTGTTTGTACCAAATCCGTATATAGGACTTGCTTCCCAGAGCCGGTGGAGCCATGCAACGGTGCCATGTCCGCTATCGCTATTTTGAATCAAGTTGCCGCCGCTGGCTTGGAAACAAAAATTGAGGACTGTGATGTACGAGATTCTCATACATCAAAGCTTGCAATGCATAGAACCAGGCTTGATGGTTCCTCGATATAATAATCGAGTCCGTTTATCCCCTTTTGGAGGATTGTTGGCATTTGAATGTAGATTCTTGATTTAGGTCCTACATCGAGAGAGGAACATCGAGAGAGAGTGTGTGAAACACCAAGACAGTAAACTAGTTTCTCTAGACCAAATGACAGCCGCAGTGTGCAATACCACTGTCTCGTGAGCAAAGTCCATAGCCAGAAGTTACAACAACATCCTACATGCGAACCGCCAAATTTATCTTTCCAGAGGCAAAGAAGAAATCTGGTTGGAACAAATGGCCAAGGACGGCGCTCACGTATCAGGAACGCTATGATCGTTTCCAAGTAATTGCATGCAGCAGCGTCTCAGTCGAAGTCCAGAAACTCACCTCAAGAATCGAAGAACCACCTCGCAGGCCTACTAAACTCCTTCGCACTCTTATCAAGTCGAAGAGGCATCCCCGCTAAGATCCAGAACTCAGTCTTCCAGTCCCCCAGTTCGCGACCTGCGACTGAAGTTGGAAGATAATGTTAAGCCAGCTGAAGCTTAGATCACATTTGCGAACGCCGTTCAAGAGATGCATAGGACGGACTCTGCGTAATCTGAAGCTCTTCTGAGCCTTTTGGCTGCGGGTTGTATGTGAGTGTTGACCTTCTACATTCTTTGGTACTACATTACCAAGTCAGACGCTGCACAACGTACCACTACGATCCTGAAGTCTACGCCCATTCATATCCAGGACCGCCGCCGCCAACGCATCCCCGTTCAGCTCCACCTTCGCTCCACTTCTGTGTCACTCCACCCACACACTATCCCACTTTCACACTCTTCTACTCTCGTATACGCATATTCTTCTACTTTCCTATACACACACTCTCCCACTCTCCTACACACACTCTCTCTCCGTGTCTCATAATCTCGGCACCCCATTCTCTCAGACACAGAACCCCTCTCCTTCCCTCTCTCCCACACACCCACACACACTCTGTCTCTCGCTCTTCCACACAGTATCCACGTACTCCACCCCAGACTTCGAGACGATAACATTGAATGATCCGAGGACAAGATCAGTTTCAGTAATACTTCTGATGTTATTTCTATACAGAGTCGTGTTTTGCTCGTAAGAGCTTCAGTATGATGAGTCTTTGTTTTAGTTTAATCTCAATTTCAATCTCGGTTCCGATTTGGATTCAGGTGTACGAGCCAACAGTGTCACCAAAGTCCACTAAAAAAAAATCTTCACAAAGTCTTTCCGCTCAATGAACAGCACTTGCATTACAGCAAAATAGCACTAGTTATCACACTTCAACTTTCGTAGCGTCATTATACTACTACTACTTTACATTATCCACTTTCACTATCCTTTCCAATCCGAATACGGATACTTACGGTTTTTTGGGACTCCATTCCACGCCCTACCCTCTCCCGTTCGGGTCCGGTACCTATACTTAACCTTCTCTTATTTGCTAGGCACCAACCCAGCCTGCAGGAACCGGCATCGCATTACACTATACTACGACCACATTACACCCACTGTTCCACGAAAGGCAAGGCAAAGTAAGGCACCGCACACGTTCCAAAGCAGTATAGTGGTAATCAGACCATCGACGATCGATTCCAGGGTAATGTCAATAATCAGACTCTCTAGTATGTCTAGTCAATCGAAATATGCCATATGGATCCATCAAATTCTCGTTCAATGAGCCTTAGCAATGTACCCTCCCCTACCCTCCCCTACCCAGCCTACGCTCAGCTCACCGCGCCTCGCCTCGCCGACGCCAAGCAGACCCGACAATACGCCAACCCATACTTCAACTCATACATCATCCCATCGATCCGACAACCTATACGCCAACCCATACACTGACTCATACACTATCCCATCCATACCTCACCCTCCCCCCTCCTACACCACACCGCCCCACCCCCAAACACGCCCTCACTCGAACCGCACGACGCACCTCCCGCTCAGCCTGAATAACGCAATCCATGCACTCCGCCCCAAACCCTCAGCGAATCCACCCACCACCCCGGCCGTCCCCTCGATACTCTTCTCTCATCCCAGCGCAGCCTTCACGCGCTCCTCTCGGTGTTGCATGCAACTTCATGCTCGACAAGCTCAGCGCGCTCAGCCGTAGTGTTGTAACCCTTAGCATTGGCGATATCGTTGTACACGCAACCACAACCGCAACCGCAACCGTAATAGCCAACCGCAGCCAGCGAACCTACCCTGATACGCATTGGCGATGCTCAAGTACAGCATAAACATTTAAAGCTAAGGATAACCTTAGGTCGCGCTACGTGTACACATCCTGGGACTGCGCGCGGGCCAGCACAACCTACGACCTGGCCGCGCCATTCTTTGAGCTTGTTGTGCGTTTCGTGCGCCGGGCGCCGGACGCCGGGAGCTGGGACTGGAGGCTGGAAATGGACTGGACGCTGGACGTCAGTGTAGAAGGGCAGGGCATGCTCTGTATCTGCAAGTCGGCCCGGTGTCCTGGTATACGGACGAGCATTCCCATCTCAGGGCCTTCCTTCTCCCTCACTTTCTCCTTCTCCGCCCGCTTGCAGCTCGATCCTCCAGCCCGCAGCTTCTCCGTCCAGAAGCGCGCCATCTTATACACAGAGCGCACTTACGCCCCCGCTCCCGCTCCCGCCACCCGCACACCATAATACCATCCACAACACCCTTCCAAATATCCTAGATCCCAGATCCCAGCTCCCAGAATCCCAGAACCCAAAACCCAAAACCCAGGACCCAGATCCCGAATCCCAGAACCCAAATCCCAGAACCTAGCCCCGGCTCGCTCGATCGCAATCTCAATCAAGCTCCGGCTATCCATCCAGACCCATCGTAGTGGGATCGGAATCGTATCGTGCAGAGTGCAGAGTGCAGAGTGCAGAGTGCAGAGTGCAGAGTGCAGGGGGCCCCAATGCGATCGATGGAGTGAGTGAGTGGCAGTCTTAGGCGAGTCGATCGATGGAGTGGGCGATGGTGTGAGTACGTGGGTGAGTGTGTGGGTGGCAGTCTGTGGCAGTAGTGGCAGTAGTGGCAGTCTGCGTCAGTCTGCGTCAGTCTGAGACGTCTCTCCCCACCCACCCAAATCTCTCTCTCTCTCTCTCTCTCTCTCTCTCCCTCTCTCTAAAACCTCCACCTCCACCTCCACCTCCACCTCCACCAACACCAATCCCCTTCCTCGTCGTTACCGTACTCTCTCTCCACTACTCTCTTTCCAACAAAAAACATTCCGCGCACCTTCTCCACCATCTCCACCTTCTTTACAGTCGTCATATATTATATATCACGTAGACCTTCATTCCAGGTACAGCAAAGCTCAGCGCAAGAAAGCTTAAGCCTTTTGGATAAGGGCTGTGTTGTGTGTGGGTGAGACTCGGTGTTGACTATCTTCGATGAAAATTAGAGAGAACTAGAGAGGTTGTACTAGACTGTACACTCCCAGTACCAGTACCAGACCAGGGTGAGCTGGGTGGCTGGTAGATGTGCTTACTCCCAGGAAAAAGCCGAGCGCATTGAGCTGCGTCTGCGTCTGCATCTGCATCTGCGTCCGTAACTACAAGATCTGGGTCGTCAGGTTGAGGTTGAGCGTTGAGGATGAGCGTAAACGTAAACGCCGGCACCAGCACCGTCTCCTCTCATCTGGGTGCAGCAAAGCGGGTTGTGGACCAGACCAGACCAGACCAGGTCGCCGTGTTCTGGGCATGCCATGCTTGATGGAGGGAGACGAGAACGGCTTCTGTGGCGCTTGATGTCAATTAATATTGTTGAAATTATCCGCGCTGGAGCGCTTGGTCAGCTCCTGCGTTGCGTCTGCGTGCCGGCGTCGGCGTCCCTACGTTTAATGGAGGCGGGGAAGAGAACGCATGCGCATTTTAAAGGAGTTGTAGCTAGCACATCGATATCGATGCACATTTGACGTCGGCGAGGGGCATGTTTCCTCCCTTTGTTAAATAGTGGAAATAGTTGTGGGGCCTGGTAAATTTCGGCGCACTCGCATGCTAAGACAATCTTCTCTTCTATCGGAAAGTGTCAGAGGTGTGAAGGTGGCTGTTGAAAGGGGGAAAAAGGATACTTGGTTGGACAAGGGGGAAGCCCTCTATATATAATATACATCCAATGGTGAGCCTGCCAAGCAGCCGAGTCAGTGACCCTTCATGGGTACACTTCAATAGTAATAGCGGCAAAGGGCAGCGAGAAGAATTGCCATGAAGACGCTGAAAGCAGCAATCTTCCACAGACGAGACTTTCCGCCTCCTGGCACCGGTTGTTCGCTAGGAAGGACAGCTGCAGGGGTGCCAGGGGGTCCCCATGCCGGAGGTGTGGGAGAATGCGCGACGGGCTGGCGTTGAGGTGGAGCGACAAACTGACCATGGTCGTCCTGGACGGGAGGGGTGGGTGTAGATTGGCCAGAGTCAGGAGGTGCAGGAAGAAGCGCGAAAGACTGGTTCTGTGGTGGAGCGATGGCCGCAGGCTCGCCCGTCTGTAGAGCTGCACCAACTACCACATACTTGCCAGGAAGTCGCGTCATTTGTTGCTCCCAGATCCTTGTCCAGAAACATCGCCGCGGGAGCGCTCGCGGTCTAGAGAGGGCGGAACATTGTTCCTGATAGGAGTTGCGTGGATTTGAATGCGGGGCTCGACAGTAATGTTGTTGGTTGGGGTTGTAGTCAACGACTTCTGAGCCTGGCTCGTATCCCCGATCTTGGGCGAAACGACATTATCGAATGGAGGAGCGTGAATATGAATATGGGGCTCGACAGTAATGTTGTCGGTCGTGGTTGTGGTCAACGGCTTCTGAGCCTGGCTCGTATCCGCGGTCCTGGGCAGAACATCAACATTGACAGGAGCAGCGTGGACATAAACGTGGGGCTTGACAGTGATGCTGTTCTTCCGAGCCTGGTTCCTACGCCCGGTATTGGGCCGAACGGCCAACGGTCGCACATGTGGCGGGACTGGTTCGTCCTCCTCTTGCTCCTCCACCAGCATTGATGAGAACCCCAGCTTTGGCCCCTGAGAGGTGGCCCGAAAGGTGGCGATTGCCTTGCGTAGGTCATCGGCCGAGGTTATGCTATCCAACATGGCCGGGCCATCGGGCCCCCCGGATCCAAAACGGCTACGTCGGGGTTTCGGCTTGTCCATGGTGGTAGGCCAGAGTTGGAGAGTAACGGGGAGTGCAGAGGCAAAGCTGGAGGATTCAGAGCACACGCGATATAAGGGCCGGGAGACGTTGCGGCGGCGCGCGTGCAGTGAAAGGCGGCGGCAACGCCCTCACTGCCACGCAGCGCTCACGCATCGGCTTTTGGCACTCGTGCAGCCTACGCGCGTCTGGTCTGCACGGGTGAAGCAACCGCGGCGTGCCAGGACGCTTCTTGATGCTCTCTGGGCGGCAACGTGCTGACATTATATCGAGGCAGCACCGATGTGTTGAAGCAAAACTACGCGTAGCGATGCTCCGTAGGGAACTCGCTTATATCCGCGACACGATGAAGCTCCTTCAGAGGAGGTGAAGATGAACAGAAACGGGGGCGAGCTCGTAGAAGGTGTGTAGGTGTCTAATAATGGCGGCGCCGTCGCGAACGGCTTGGTAGTATACGTGTGTGTTGTTTCAGCTGAGTCCGCGTCTTTCACTGGGATGCGAGGAAGGAGAAGAGCAGATGTTGGTTGAGACAAAGCCTGTAGGACTGATTAGTACGGTGACGGAACGACAGCACCACCCATGCACTCACTGAGCGAGCAGCTGCTCCTCGTCGGTGCAAAAGGCCGTCTCTAGGGTATCGATTTCTTCTAGGCCCGTCATCCAGGCCTCTATTTCCCCCACCCCGTCTCCTCATGCTGCTGCCGGCCAGTCTGCGGTTCCGTTATGTGGTGCTCGGATTCGAGGAAAAGGGCCGGCTCCAGTCTCACGACGTGTGAGTTGTCGCGTCAATGTGGGTGTGGCGCGCTGGGGACAATTCCTCATCGCGGTCGACGAAGAGGTGGTAGGCATGGAGCTTCAGCTGCGTCTACGTTGGATGTCTGCCGTCTCGTGGGCGAATGAGAGTTTGCGCGCGACATGGTGGGCGAGCTCTGGCTGCGTTCGAAAACCTCGAGGTTCTCTTCGGTGAGCGACAGGGAAGGCGGCGTCGCGCAACAGCGCGCACGTCGCTGGCGGGGCCTGGGCGAGGTCTGCGGCGGTGGTGGAGGAGACGAGAGGCCGGCCGAGGACCTCACGACTCGAGCGTCGGGCATCTTCGTGGGCGCGTACGCTTTCGCAGGGTCATAGAAGGGGAAGGACGTAAAATGGTGAAATGGTGCAAGCGTGGCGGTGCGGGCGCGGTGGTGGTTGTTGTCGTTATCGTTCAAGTGTGTTGCACTGGTTAGTAAGACCATTTTCGTGCTTACAAAAGCAAGCTAATGGACATGGACAACTTGACATCGGCGATGCGACCACTGCGCAGCGACAATTCCTTGATCGTTTACTAGGCGCAACTGCTCATAGATGTAAGCACTTTCGATGGGTCTACTGGTCCACTCGAGGGCTACTGCGTGATTGAGCAGCCCTCAATGGTGGTGGGCTCTCCGGTATAGGTAGCACGCTCCACGGCCATGGTTCGCGAGTTGTTACAGTACTCCGTGGAGCAGACGCCTTTATTAAGCCCCCACTTTGCAAAGTTCGAGCTGAGAGAGTTGTTGTGGAATAGGAAGCTCGGATGGATAATTCAGCCAGTACCGTTAGGCCTGACACTACGATAAGAAGCCGGCGCTATAATGAAAAGCTTAATTGGACTACATACTTGTCATCTTCCTTCCTCGAGCACTCCTCCCTCGTCCTTCTATTCTATCGTCTTCCCTGTTGTCTCCCTTCCACCCGTCTCCCTCTTCACATGTACACGTCCGAATCTGGCTCAACACCTCGCTCCGCCTCCTCCCAATCAGTTGCCGGCCTCCTGGATACGCTGCACCACCTCTAGCTTCCTCCTTGTGGACATGAGCTTCAGCCCGAGGTTGCCTTGACGCTCACCAAATCATTGTACCGGTCATACGCTGTCGCCATGTCGTCCTGCAAGCGATCTGTCTCCTGGCTCGCGTGCTCGCGATCCTCTCTAGCTACTTAGAGCAAGTTCGACGTCTGCTCATGCATATAGCGCTCCGTCGCGAGCTTGCCCTGCACATCAACAAGCTTCTGCGCGACGTCCTGGATCTGCTGGAGTCCGTTGACCTTGTCCTCGTAGCTGATCTAGAGCTACTGCATGGCGTCGACAAGCGCGTCCGTCGAGACCGGGCTGCGCACCTGAAGCGAACCCTCGGAGCATCGTGTACAGCTCCTGCGGTGAAGCTGTTTTGTCGCCGCCCTGCATGCTGGCATAGCCATCCTGGTTTGCGCCGCCGATTCCGTGTTCGAGGAACAGGAACACGCTGTTTAAGGCATTGCGACTCTGCGCGGCTGTGCTGTCGATGCTGGTCATCCGATCGGAAACATTGGCGAGCATGTTGCCGACTAACCGCCGAGAATTATGGTGCACATGGTGCATCTCGCTCCGGACAAGGTTCAGCGCCACGTCTGCAAGCTGTCCACGCTCCAATCCCCGCTCGGCGGCCCCCGAGAGCCCTACGGGTCATACGTTTCAACAGCTGTGGATACTCTAGTAGTTGTTCGATGGTGGCCGCCTGGGCTTGGAGTTGCATGGCCGCCTGCTACCCTGCCACCTGGCCCACGCAACCCCTCCCGGGTAGCCCTGCGTACAACCAGCTTCTCGAAAAGCTTATACAAGTCCAAGCCCAGCTCAGCGATCAGCAAGTCGACGCAGCCGTGGCCAAGGAACTCAAGACGACGTGCCAGGTCATCAGGAATGAGAACAAGAAGCTGGAGCGCGCCCTACAAGATGCAGCGACCGAGGCGAGGGTAGCTTCGACGCGCGCCGACCTCGCTGAAGCACAGCTCGCTCAACATTCGCCGCAGAGGTTCGAGGCGCTCGCCATGGAGCTGGGCACGGCACGGGGAAAGACGGAAATCGCCGAGGCGAAGATTTGCGAGCTGGAGGACCGCCTGGAGGCGGCGCAGGGGGCGACAACAACTGCCGAGGTGAAAATTCGTGAGCTTGAGGGTGACCTGCGGACGGCCCAGGCAGAGAAGGAAACCGCCCAGATAAAGAATCGTGAGTTAGAGAGCAATCTGCATAGGGCGCAGGAGTCATTTCAAACCGCACAACAAGAGATTTCCGACATGGGAAAGGACTTGCAGACGGTACAGGAAGAGGCCCGCGCGTCTATCGCCCGAGCAGATACCTTGCAGGCCGAGCTGACGAATGTCACCGACGAGTCAGCGCAGCTCCAACTTCTCCTTGATGGATTGCGCGAAGAAAGGCAAACAGCCCAGGAAAACATGGACAGTTTAGGTACCCAGAACGCGACCCTGAACGCCCGCGTAGAGGAACTGTCTGCATCAACAAACAGCCTACAGGTACAGGTACAGGATCTCAAGCGCGTCGAGGCTCAATTACGGCGCTTGTTTGGTGTCGAAGTTCGGTGTCGACGATACTGGCACCGTTATCACCTTGGACGACCTCCTCAATGAGACCTGGAAAGCCATGAAATTGGCGTGGGACAGGCTCGGCAAGCCCAAGGCGCGGTAGGCACCGGCAACAACGACAACGAAGGCACCGGCAACAACGACAACGAAGGCACCGGCAACAACGACTACGAAGGCACCGGCAACAACGACTACGAAGGCGCTGGCAATAACGACGATGGAGACACCGGCAACAACGACAACGAAGGCATCGGCGACAAAGGTGGCAAAGGCGGTTCGAATAAGCTTGTAACCGTCCTCCACCAAGCTTCCGAGAACGCAAGGAGCATGCTAGATTATTGGAGCTCCCGCTTTGACGATGCGGAATCCGAATCCGAATCCGGACTTGAATCCATCCCAGGGCAGACCATGTTTGCGGCCCTAGGACAACTCGAGACCCTCTTGCCCCCCATCACCATGCGAGACCTCGATTACTTCTGCCCTCACCTCACCGTCTCCCCCGAAGACCTTGAATACCTTTGGTCGCCGCATTCGTCTCATCAAGCACCTTCAAATAAGCTAGCGCACCTAGTTCCTGATCACCCGGGGTTCCTGATCACCTCACCAAAACACAACACCTGCACAAAACACGCGATATCCCAACAACGCTTATTATAACTGCCATTGCGTACACATAGACTGTAGAGTAGCTGCTGCTATAGCTGCTACTACTGTTTCTATAGCCTTTCCTATAGTAGATTTGCCTTGCTAAGCTACTAAGGCCTTAGCTGCGTGTATAGCCTTCCTAATAGTCTCTACCTCTATAAAGCGTTAATTTAGGTCTACTTAAACGCGCTTTCGAGGACGTTAAGAGCTAGTAGTCTCTAGCTACTGCTCAAGAC
>MU004598.1:0-25898 GCA_010405375.1 Lophiostoma macrostomum CBS 122681
ATTTATAAAATTATAATTAGCTCTCTTAGACTAAAGCTCTTATCTTATAAGTTACTTTGCTATAATTTCTTACTTATTACTTAACCTTCTATAGTTAAGTTAAATCTTTAGTAATTGTTATTATCTTATATATTATTATTAACTAAATAATTATAGTTCTAATCTACCCTAGATTATAATATAAATATACCTTAGTAAATAATATATTATAGAGAATAACCTAGTCTATAATAATACTTACTAAAGCTTTCTTTTTCTAGTGCTTATAGGTAATAGTAGTATTACCTCTAAGACTTTTTACTATCTTAAATAGATTTTCTATATTCTTCTATCTATTCTATAGTATTATATATAAGAAAGATATATAAGTATCTTTAACCAAGTAAACGATAGATATAAGATTAGAAGGCTTAAAGAAGATATATTAATATAGGATAGTAATATATAGGGTAAAGTTAGATTAATATTTATATAATCTATTAGACCTATTAGGTTATATCTAATATAAAAAGGTTTAATAAATAGAATAGATTATATAATCTATTAGATCTATTACTTAGTAAGAAATAATAGATAGAATAGATAGATAAATAAATCTAATTAGCTCTAGAGTATAGAGAGTAGAAGTATATAAGGATACTTCTTTCTTAATAGTTCTAGCTCTTTATAGCCATTTATAAAATTATAGATTAGCTCTTTTAGACTAAAGCCTTTACCTTATAAGTTACTTTGCTAGGATTTCTTACTTGTTACTTAACCTTCTATAGTTAAGTTAAACTATTAGTATTATTACTATATTCTTACATTATTAACTAAATAATTATGGTTCTAACCCCTTACGAATTATAATATATAGCTTCTTTCTAGTATTAGTATTAATCTAATACTACTTAAATAGATAGCTTAGAATTATACTATATTTACTTACTATATAGATAGTAATATATTTCTTTTTCTTATCTAAATAGTAGATTTTATAGAGCTAGTACTAGTAATAGATACTATCCTTTTTAGTATATTAAAAATTAGCTCTATATTTCTAAATAGTAAAAACTTTATACTAACCTCTATTTATAGTAATAGACTTAATATAATATCTAATATACTTAGAATATAGATATTTATTAGAGCTAGTAGCCTAAATCTTTTCTTAATTAATATTAAAATAGATACTCTAGTTATATAAGCTATTAATAGAATACTTATAAAATTAGCTATTATAATATTTATAGTAGAGTCTTTTAACCTAGAGGTATAGACCTCTAAGTAGGTCTTTAAATTTTACCTTAGTCTATAATAGTAATATTAAATCTACTAGGTATTTCTTTAATACTTTAGTAGTAGCTTAATAGACTTTAGAAGTACTTAGGCCTACTATAATAGTAAGCTAAAAGCTTTCTATAGAAGTATATATTAAATATAGTATATTAAAAAATATTAAATTTTTTAAATAGAATATTATAATATATACTATAAGTAATAGTTTAAAATAAATAGTAAAATATACTATATATAAAATAATAATAGTATAATAGAAAGAGCTAGAAGTAATAAGAATAGTAATAGTAATAGCAAGGTAAAAATTTTACGCTGCTTGCTACTATTCTAGTCTATTATTAATATTATATTACTATACTAGAAAATGCTATCTAATCTTATATATATAGATATAATACTTATAAAATAACACTTAGTAGAGGCTATCTAAAATACTAAATATTTACTTTATACTATAGTATTACTATAGTAACTAAAGTAAAGGGATTAAATAGTAACTGGCTTGAACTTGCGCAGTACTATACTGCCAAGATACTGCTACTGGCAGTAAGATACTGTCAGTATTACTGCCGGTTGGACGCGCTGAGCCAGGCAAGCCTTTTGGTATGCCACAAATTAATCCCAGTGTAGGCACATGGCGGTACATCTGATTGTACCACGCTTTGTGAACTTAGTAGAAACGATATCGTCGTGGACCAATATATCTTTGAAGCTTCCTGACTATCCAGGACTTGACATGAAAGAGGAGAATGAGCTCTAACGGTCGCCACTACAGCATTGATCATGGCACTAAAAGACTGTTTCCGGCAGAGTAGTGCTTCAAGGCACCGACAACAGATGGTATTCAGACTATGACTGGACTGCAACAAGAAGGCACTCTACATGCGGCTGGATCCGCACGGGAAAAAAAACGAGACACAAGGAAAGCATCTCAACCCTGGCAGCAATCACCAAGCGATCCATAAAATACCTGGATGACGACCAGCGCCAGAGCCAGCAAAGCAGAACCAAACAGACCAACACTCGGAACTCCCAACCAGAACACAACAGAAAGAAAAACACAACAGTGCCGCAGTCCGTCAAAAATTACATACAGAAAAAGACCGCGCCATCCAGCAAGGAGCCTTCGGCCAGACAAGCAAGCCCTAGCTCACAAGAGTGTCAGCAGCCTAAGCCGCGATCGCCTCAAGCAAACCGGTACTTTCTCATCTGCCGATTCTTCTGCTGGACGCGCGCAAACGCCGCATGAAAATCCCCATCAACCACTCGCTCGTGGTACCATGCATCATCCGGATACATGTCGCGGTGGCTCAACGGCGCGGGCTTGTACTCCGGAAGCACAACCGGCTCGCAGAGGTTGTCTGGAGCGTCCCAGGAGCAGACGCAGGCGGCTGCCAGGAAGAGAAGGACAGCGAGGAAGAACAGCGTCCAGCCAATGGTGCGGTGGACGAAAGACAGCGTGGACACGACACAGTCGACGACGTCGTCGCCGAAAAGATCCCAGAGGTCGGCAACCCAGTCGCCGGCGCGGAACGAGTCGCCCAGCGGCGTCCAGGCGCGGACGAGATCCATGAGAGAGGGCCGGATGGGCGTCCACAGAGAAGCGTAGGCGGTGCAGGCGTCCAGCGCCGCAGAGAAGAGAGAGTGGCCCGTGGACAGCGCCAGAGAAGTCAAGGAACCACAGGCGACCAGCGCCGAGGAGAAGACGGGTTCGAGGTCGACCAGCGCCCCGAAGACGAAAACAGCCAGGATGGCGTAGAGGCGGAGGAGGAGCAGGGTGGTCGCGGCGTTGCGCACGAAGCGCAGAAGACGGTGGTGCTGAATGCTGTCGAGGGTGGTGCTGGCGCTGGCCCAGCAGAGAGGACCCAGCAGGGAGAGCTGGAGCTCAGGGGGCGCGAGGACGAGGAGGACCGCGAGGGCGAAGACGGTCACCGACCAGAAGATGGTGGTGAGCTGCATGGTGGTTGTGGTTGTGGATGTGGTTGTGGTTGTTGTGCTTTGGTGCAGAAGATGGTACTGGTGCTTGTGCAGCTGAAGCTGGATAGTACTGAGTTGAGGAGGATGTTCGGTCTAGAGATTTTCTGGGCGGAAAGGTCTGCTTAAGTATGTTTGGAGGGCTATTGTGAATGTCTACAATGGGTGGTTGCTACAATAGGGGATGGGTGGCAGCATCCGCACAATAGCATCATTACGAACATCGGTGGTGAATACTGCGCTTCAATTGTCCTCTATTGTTAGGTTTTCTGATGGGTGATGTTTTCAATTGGGGGAAACAGACTATAATAGGGAGGTGAACGCTACTTTTCACACAATAGGACATTGCGAGGTCAGTGAAACGCGCCCGTTGTGCGTATTTCACCTTTGCTCCGAAAATTAGGGGAAATTATGACCTGGTACGATATCACTCAGATTTAAACCAGCTAAATGATTCCCTGGACTTCCTATGTAGTATTTTCGAAATTTGGTGTAGTAGTACTCTCTCATAGCATATAGACTTACTTCAAGATGGGCGGGTATGAGGCAGACTGAATCCTCTTGTCCTGGTTAATGTTGTTTCCTGTTCAGGGAATTCGGCGATGGAAGATGCCGAGGACGATGTACGCAGTCTGTGAGAAGAATCATATCGAAATCTGGAGAAAGAATTCATCCAAGGATCGGACCTAGCCTAGTGGGAGCTATCACGTGAGTACGCGATGATTTGCTGTGGAAGCTGCCAGCGGCGTTAAGCCACGGTTTCACAACATGCAGTCATTTTCTTAGACGATCAGCGACCTTTCTCTATATGTAGACCGCTAGATCAGTCCTCTATTAGCTTTCGCGTACGCGCTCCCAGCCTTCTCCGGCGCGTTGCTTTTTGTTTACCGCTCTCTGACTCGAGTACCTTATACTACCCCGCGCCTCCCCACTCTAGTCAAAGACACGCCCTGTATCTTCTGCCCAAAACACGCTCTTGGTGGCACTCGGGCTCTAGCGTACTTTCCATATTCTTCTCTTGTGCTAGTGTGACTACGAGTGGAGAGTCTCTATACCCTCTTCGCATGGAGAGTAGTCCGCCCCACTGGAGCGGGATCCTGGCCCTCTCTGGAAACCAAGCTCATCTGGAGACTCGTCAAAGACTTCTGGAGTCATTCAGCCAGAATGAGCTCGATGCTCTTGGCCATGAAGCTTGGTCGAGACTGCCGGACCGCCAAACTCAAGCATCTGTACTTGGATTTCAAATGGATCTTTTGTTTCACCGCGATCCGGGAAACGTAGAGAACCGTAGGTATCATACAGCTGGCTTCAGTACACGGTTAACAGCATTCTGCAGCTATATCTAACAGTGAACAACATGAGAAGGCGCAAGCTGATCAACAAAAAGCCAATATAGAAGGTATGTCAGAGGTATTCATGCTCTTTGTCACTTCAAAGATGGAGAAGACCGGGGGAATCCTGGGCCTTTTGTGCAGAATAAGCTAATCTGTAAAATTTGTTTATAGTATCAAGCCCCGCGTCCATGAACCCTCGAAGACCATCCAAAGCCACGAAACGAGGACGGCCTTCCAAGCCCAAGTCGACTTCGCTTCCCAAGGCTGGTCGAGTTTCCTCAAAGAAGAAAGTATCGCCGGCATGCCGAAGCCAGAAGAGGTCACTCCTTTCCTCCATGCGTTCTATGAATCAACGTCAAACGAACCCACTCCCGTCCAAATTGGCATCTAGCGACGACTCCAGCGACGACTCCAGCGACGAGATTCAAGACACGCGTTTGACCTCAAAGTTTCTTGCGCCCGGAGGCAGGCACACGAATAAACAGAAGGTCGGCAAGCGCGCACGAAGTTCTGCTGCTCGCATTGAAAAGAAATCTAGAAGAGAACTAGAAGCTGGTAGCGGGCGAGTGATGAGCCCAGAAATTATGCCTGCCACTGCCAGCCATGGAGGCTTGATGATCTCAACAGAGGATAGAGAACAGATCGAGGGCTCCTCAGGTAACCACATTCCGTTTGAAATCTCTACCCAGCATACCCGCTGACAACTTTTGAGAACATTCCACCTCAGAAGCAGGCTTCTCACACACGGGTGGAAATACGATCTCTCCTGGGCACTCCGCCACTGCAGCCTATAAAACTCCGAACACAGAGGAACACGAAGGCCCGGACACCGTACAGGCAACACATGGGAATGAAGAAGCCGATACTAGAGGCCAAAGGTGCGCTTTGGATGGTGCAGAGCCAGGTGCGACACTCAGGTCTCCGGAGCACATGCCACCGACCCTCAGGGGCGAACATCCTTCCCAGCAGGAGCAACGGACTCCTGATAGCTTTGAAGCAACACCGGGTGACAATGATGCTCGTACTAGAGGCAAGCGGAAGGGAAATGACGAGGTCGAGAAGGAATGGCTGTTGTGGATTCCCAAAAATCACGACGCCTCAGGCTGGCGAAGTCGGGTTATGAGCGATCTACCGCCAGCCGTTCGTCGAACGATCATGACAATTTTCGACAACGCCTTCCGAAATAAGAAAGAAAATCTGGCCAAACTTGAGATCATGCTTCGGAATCATTTGAACCCTCTCGAAAACGGGGTCTGCGTGCGGAATCAGGTCCTTGACTGCAACAAAGTGCCCATGAGCTTCACTAAATCGGGCAACGATGATCAGAGCGCTTGCAACGCATGTCTCAATAGACGACGGCCCTGTGTGCGACTCATTCGACGCAATGGTGCAGTCCATTTGGCATTGTACCCACTACACGTTGACTATCGAGCTGGAGCTTCGTGGAAAGACCTCGACTTCTGGATTAGGAGAGACGACGTTGCCTGACCTTGAAGAGGCTTGGAATAAATTGCAGGGTGAATAGTAGAGAAGTCGAACATTGGTGCGGCATGTTGATTATGTTATAAGCTTCAATTTCCATGTATCCATCTGGTAGGCTGGTCCTGCAGATCTGCGGAAGCGGATACTTGAGGAATGAAAATTTCGGTTATGTCTGAACAAGGTGCTTGACTACGATTTCATCAATGATGTGATTTACTTCCACGTATTTACATCCATCTGGCATCCAAAGGGCATAGAATTTACGATCATTCGGGCGTCATCTACGACCACACGCGCGAAATCCATCCAGCACTCTACAAATACCTACAACACACAGCTCATGCCTCAAAGCACTTTTGCTATGCTCACCGTGGCCATATTATCTATCTTTCCATCCCCCATCTCAAGCCAACTTCGCCATCACCGTCCTTCTCCTCAAGACCTCAGGCTTCTTAGACGCCGGACAATGCTGCCACATCAAGCTCTCCACCCTGCCATCCCTAACCGCAAACCTAACCAAATGCACGCCCACAAACGGCGCCGGAAACATCGCTTTCCCCACAACCTCCTCATCCCGATCCGCTCTCCAATAAAATGTATCTCCATCCCAAGGCTTCAACTCATATCTCGTCAACTTAGTATCCAGCGGCGCGAATAGCAATCCCTCTGCATCTCCATCTCCATCTATCTCTTCAGCCATAGAAACTTTATAGCGTAAGTTCCCCACTGTGTTAGTATATACACCCTCATACTTCTCCAACGGCAACGAGGGTCGTATATCCGATTTCTTAGATTCCAGATACCGCGCAACACGCTCAAAAGCGCCTATATTAGCTCTCGCGACTTGCTTCGCCATATTCTCAAAATCTGGCATGTGCATATGCGTAGAAACAGTATGAGGACGAGGACTTAGTAGTGTAGCGAGCCACATCTGCGCCGCAAAATCCGTAGGATCGACCAACGGCGTTGCGTTGGTAAGACAGATGACGCCCGTCTGAGAGGCGGGCGCTAGGAACATGGAGGCGTAAAACCCGGGGTGGTTGCCCGTGTGGTGGAAGACCTCAGTACCAGCTATGTGTGTATCTGAATTGCCGAAGATCGGGAGTGAGGACGTTTTGAGGAAGGCGTAATTCATGCTAGCCCGGCTTAGAACGGCGGGGAGCTGGGAGCGGTAGATGCCGAGGCAGTATGCTTGCGCCTGTATATCACTTGGTGGTACTGCGACGTGTGGAGAAAAGATGGTGCGGAGTTGGACGAACGGGCTGTTTGGCGTGGTGTCGACGGCGTTGTCCCGCTGATGCACGTACGCAGCGAGGAGGGAGGAGAATATGAGAAGCATCTCGCGCATTGTGCTCTTCCCGCCCATGACGGCGGAGAGGCCGGTCTCGGAGTCGAATTTGTTGGTCTTGTTGATGGAGATGCGATGGCAGGAGCCGTTGTTCAGTGTTCCGTGTGCAGACATGATGTTGGTCGATAATGGAGTTTCGAAGGTCGACCGCTTCATGCCTAGGGGTTTGAGGATCTTTCGATCGACCATTGTGCCGAAGTCTTCGCCTGTCACTCTTTCGGTGATCGCTTGGATGAGGACGTAGTTCCATGCTGCGTACATGAATCCTGATCGGAACGGGCTGACTGGTTCCATGTGCGCGATTAGGCGAGCAAACTCGGTCTTGGGCAGTACTCGTTCACCGTACATGTGCATGCCAAAAGTGACGGCAGGCGAGAGCCCCGTGATGTTTGCCGCGAGGTCTCTGAGGGTCGTCTTCTGGCCAAGGTCATCGTTGCGTTTCCGGAACTCCGACAGGTATTCGCGAATTGGTACGTCCCATCCAAGGATACCTTCTTGAATGAGTGTTCCTAATGCGCACACTGCGATGATTTTGGACACCGATGCAATGTAATAGACGGTGTCATCGTCTG
The DNA here is from genome assembly GCA_010405375.1 of Lophiostoma macrostomum CBS 122681. Lineage (NCBI taxonomy): Eukaryota > Fungi > Ascomycota > Dothideomycetes > Pleosporales > Lophiostomataceae > Lophiostoma > Lophiostoma macrostomum. The sequence continues at coordinate 7,989 of MU004598.1, forward strand.
GGGTCTCAAGCGGCTCGCTCTCGATGTCTTTGCACCCAAAGTGCTGGGTATGCACGATCGAGCCACTATGAAAGGCGCCGATAGAAAGTCCTGGGCATCCACTTGTGCCCAGAATGTTGCGGATAGGTGAGGTATGCGCTTCGAGTTGTGAGACTATATTGTAGGTAGACATGTCATGCTTCGTGCATTTGGGTCCCAACTATCAAGGAACCTACACTACCAATGACGCTCAATTAGGAATCTTGGTCGAATAGTGAAGGGGAACATGGTATGTGAAAGTGAAGGTTGTAGAAGACATGGAAGCACGAGGAAACGCGCTGTCTCTGCAGGATCCTCGGCTATGCCACTTTCGATCATATCCCTGCAAAGGAGCAATATCGCTGACTACTGTCTCTATACCTTCGCTGTTTACCAAAGAGTTGAAATTGGGCAATTGGCACATCATCTATTCATTCGAGATTTCACATTGAAAACTCCTTCTATATCAAGCGCATTTCATGCGGCCATCTATGTATAACCGAAACGGGTATCTCAATGCGCACCCAAATCCGCACAATGCTCTGCTCATAACTCCACTCCATATGCTCCAGTCATGCCATAAGACACCAAGCCTCCTAACGAGCCTCGCTCCGCTGCGGCGCCCAGCCCTTCAACCAAGCCCTCGCCTTCTCAAGATCCCCGCCCTCAGCTTCGAGAGCGGCAAGACACCACTCTAGCTCGTAGCCTCCTTTGCCGTCGATGCCACTCTCTGCGCTGAGCATATGTGCAACAGCCCTACGTCGCTGGCTCGCCTGATCGACGCAGAAGTGGAGGGGGGTAGCAAAACCCCTCCCATGCATACCCTCCAGGAAAGGTTTTACAAGTGGAATCGCATCCTTGGTAGCCACAGCCTTATCGCCTTGTCCGGTGTTCTTACGTCCTGTGCGGCAGAAGTCGTTCTTGCACCACGCCTTTCCGCATCCAGTGAGAAGTTGGGATAGGTAGCGGCGTTCAACGCGGCGCCGTAGTGCTTTGCCCTCAGGGTCATGAAGAGAGACATACAGCGGGCCGAAGCACACACTGCACAGCCCGACTTCGTTGCCTGGACCCTGACCCTTGCGGGTTCCGGCGCGAGTATCGCCGGTCTTGTCAGCACCGTCTTGTGTCCTACCACAATTGACGTTGCGACAAATGCGAGGCGTTGGGCGGGAGAAACGCTCAAGATCGTGGTGTTTGAGATGCGTGTCCATATCCCGGAAGCGGACGATCTTGTTGCAGAGATGGCACTCTGTCGTGCGGCCGCCGTCAGCGAGTTCGTGTGGGGTGAGGCCAGACAGGAGAAGCTCAGCACTAGGCGGTTCGTTGGGATCACCCTCTTGCGGGACCTGCAGGTGACAGAAGCGGCAGAGGATGAGCTTGCCGGGGCATGTCGTTGTCTTGTGCTGGGCGAGAGTAGGTGTTGAGGGAAACCCGAGCCCGCATGAAGAACATGTTTGTGGTGTGTGGAAAAGAGCGTTGTGCTTCTGGCGGCTGACAGTAGTGTTGCCGGTGAAGGTGTCCTGCGGGCAGTGCCAGTGATTCTTGAACGTTTCCGATCGCTTCTGAAAGACTTGTCCACATCCCTGGGGGCAGATGATGTTGTTTCGAAGACAGAAGTTTTCATGGAGGAAGAGCGACAATTGTGGGACCCACTGGTGACAGTTCTTACACTGCACGTCCTCAGGATTATGTGGAACTTCAGCAGCTGCATCGTCTCCAGCATCCAACTGTGAAGCCGGATCGTAGATGGAAGCTTTGAGGTGAAAGTTTTTAGCAACATCCGAGGGGGCTTCTGACGGATAGGCGCGGACTGAGATCCAGATGGATTCAGCTTCTTCAAGCTCGACATTGGTTGGCTGTAAGCGAATACGCTTGGGATACCGACTGGACACGTCCGCAAATGTGTATTCATCCTCCCGTGGTCGGACGCGCTGCTTTGAGGAGTAAGGGCTGACATACAAGTCCACCTCTTCCTCCTCATCGACGCCACTCAATGAGATCTCGACACCCTGAGACCTGTCCCATGAGGGCAATTCAAAGTCGACGTATTCGCCTGCGAGAACCTGCCCATCTTGACCTTTGAACACATCTAGTATGCCTCCAACAGAGCTTCCTTCGGTGGTTCCGGGCGCCCGATGTGCCTTCGCAGCTATCCTTTTCAACGTCTCGCGAGCCTGCTCCTCGTTGAGAGCTTCAATGTCCACCTCCAGATCGGTGTCCACTACGCAGATTCCGTCTCCTTCGGGCTTGAAGCCATCCACAAGGAACCTAAACTCTTCTCGCTTGCCACCTGGACCCCGTCCACCATTTACCATCAACACCTCGCCGTTTGTCAGTGTGGTAAAGTTCGATCGCAGATGTTCTTCGAGAAGCGACTTCCAGTCTTCCGGGTTGTATCCTGCCTCGAGCGGTCGCAGCTTGACAAAAGTGCCCTTGGGGAGCTGCTTGGCGTGGACCGTAATCTGTATGGGAGATGCACTATTCACAGCCAATTGCTCCACGCCATCCGTCATGACCTCGTCGGAATCGCGCTGGGGGCTGCCGTCTTGTGAAGATTCGGCCGATTTCGCGTCTAATCCCAGAGCCTCCTTCAGAAATCTGCTCAGTACAATGTCCCCCTCCTCGGCAGAGAACTCCCGGATGCCAGCATACACAACTCGGTCATTGTCAGGGTTCACCAACCGAAACGTCAGTGGATGCGGGAGCTGCTGATGTCGATCCTGAAACTGCGCACGCGCTTGTTGCTCCGCAGCAAAGGTATACGGATTGAAGGGATCGAATGCGGTGATGTGCTGTTGCCTCGAGTCTACCGTAACCGTCGGGGCCGCGGCGAGTAATTGTTCGAGCGCAGAGGCCGGGAGAAGGATCTTATCGCCGGGCAGCGTGCCCGACCGGGATGAGGACGCCACGGCGAACTGAGACGACCATGTTAGTTCTTTTGGGTTCGACTCAACGCGATCACTCGCAGGGCGCTGGGGGAAGTGGTAATGGCGAGGCATCGTGCTGTTGGAGGAGAGAACAACGCAGGAACGAAATCAAGCTGCATATAAAAGGCGCGAAGATGTATCAAGAGTCCATTTGAGGCGTGAATGGTCCGTCGGAGCGAGCGTCGTGAATATACAATGTTTCGGTGGCTTACGCATCGCCTTCTCGAAGCTTCACGCAGGCAACACCAGACGCGTGACGTCGGTGCGGATCTTATCTAATCGCATATGCGGATAGATTAGATTAGATCTATCAGAGATATGCGCCTAGATCTTGGGGAATCTTGGACGACCAATTCTCCGGAAAGGTCTGCATATTAAGATGCGAGGACAAGTCCAGATGATGGAGTGCGCTCGCCAGTCACTCGAACTTGTCCTCCGTACTCAGACTCAATCCTGTGTATAATCCGTAGGTAATACCATCCACTAACCACCGGCTCGAGATGCCCCACGCCGCCCGATATGCTCTCCAAACCCTGGTTTCGCTTGGCCGCTTTGAGCTTCCCGGGGCGCGGACGCCGTTCCCATGCAGCCTCGACGGCGGCTGTTTGGCAACTTGTTTCCTCCTCCTGAGCGACAAGACCTCCAAGCTGCCTTGGCTACAGTGGTGCATCTCAAGCTGCGTCCTGGGAAGCACATCTCGCACACTGCCGGGCTTGGAGCCTCATCTGAAAGCAGTGCGTGACACTTGGCGTGGCTTGATGTCATGGACCCTGGCGGGCTCTCCCAGCGATCTCCACAGGGAATGGTGGGCCGCGGAATGATGCGCCATGATGCGCCATGAATCCCACACATCCGCCAGGCCAACAGCTGCAGCTCCTCTACACACCACGTCTCAACGCGCCGCCGCCCTACATTGTGTCTGTCTGACTGCAGGCCCATCTGGGAGGCTGCACGTGCCCTTCCTGGGTTCGCTCCCCAAAAGTTTTCCATAAAGACTAGGTGAGTACCCGGCTGACCTGAGATTCTCCGCAGCTTTTTCTGGTCCTGTTGAGCCTCTGGTACCTGCCCCTCCATGGCCATGGGTCCTCTCATTCTTCCTACCACTCTGGCGGATCTGCTTTCCAACACCCTTGTCTTGCAGCAAACAGTACCCTATCTCCCAGTATCCGCCATATACGCCCTCGCAGCCTCGTCCAAATCCTTGCAGCACATTGTGCATCAATCCCCCGAAGCCTTCCGCTACCTCGATCTCTCGACTGTCAAGTCAGCAGTCGTTCCCCATGAGCCGCTCGATTCGGGGGGGATAAGCTGGCGCGCTGAGCGCATGGACGAGTCCCTCACCGAAGATGAGTTCTACTCTGGCCCGCTGCGGGGCATCTTCTCGAAGCTTCAACGGCGCCACCATCTACACAACGTGCGGACCCTGGTCTTGGATGGATTGAGTGTACCCGCAGATCTTGTTCGCGAGATCATCGCAGACGACAAGTTCAATGTCCGCATCCTCTCGATCCGAGAGGCGAAGAACCTGAACGAGAGGAAGCTTATGCAAGCTTTGCGATATGCGGTCCGTCCCACGCGTCCTGCGGGCACGCCGCGAATCAAGGGTATCTACTTCTTCGGATCCCGCGACCGCGCCCCGACGTACGATACGCGATACACAACCAAGAAGAGGCCGCCCCCTGTGGTGTCGCGAGGAGTCATGTCTACACAAGGTGCTCAGATTGGCGCTGAATGGAACCAGAGATCATCCGACGCTTTGAACACGGCATTGGCGCGCACCGAAGACAGATGGTATCAGGGTTCGGGACGCATGTTCGCAAAGCGGCCTTCTCTCGAATGGGCGGAGACTCTCAAGGCCTGCGAGGGTATCATAGCATTCGACGCCGTCCTCTGTCGCGGCCCTCGCCATGATCCGACAAAAGCGTTCAGCAGACCAAGCACTGCGCCTTCACAGTCATTCTTGAATCCCGCGGTCGCCAATGTTGCTCTGGGGCCGGCTGGCTGTGAGACCTGTCGCTCTTGCCCAGAGGGACCGGCCGTGTTCGGCGACGCACAACTCTCGGAGCTCCCCCTCCTCAGTCCACCACCAATTCATTCCTGCTCTACTCGCGCTGCTCAGATACCGCATACGACTGATGGCTCAAGACCGCCGCCTCTCTTCGTGCGATGCGAGGATTGCGTCAAAGGCCGATGGTGCGAGCGCTGCAACAAGTGGTGGGACGAGGATTGCTACAGCGTGTCATCCATCGCTCAGCGTACCGAACTCCAGCAGACCGAGTTCTTGGAAGCCATACAGCCCAATGGCGCTAAGCAGACGATTTCGAAGGAAACCATCAAGGTACATATGGGTCTCTGCACTGATCACTGCCTGGTCGCCGAGATGATGGCCGGCGCAGGAAGCAACGGAATGTGGGGATGAATCGAGTCACCTTGGCGCGTAATGGCAATGGTCCTCCCATGGAGCGGTTACGAGGTAGTTGGATCCCGGATCCCAGTCTGCCTGACTGGCCTTGGAGCCTGACTATCGGATAACAGCCCGGAAGCCTCGCCTTGATGCGCCGAGGTAAGTGCGCAGACTGTATCAAAGACGCAGGCTGACGTGACTGTTGTAGGTTATCGGCGTTCGGCGCGACTGCTTCGGCTGTGGCCACACCGTAAGACAATTGAGCTCCTACAATGTGTATTGAATTGACTGTGTTCAGTGTATCAGCTGCAAAGAGATATTCATCCGCTCGTGCAAGAAGTGCGGCAATGAGTATTGTCTCGAGGACAATGACGCATCTTCGGAGACCAGAGTATGCCGTAGCCACTTCGCTACCTACATTATATGTCTGACTTTGACATGCAGTGCGACTGGTGTAACTACACCTCTCGACGGACCGTTGAAATGTATTGAGCTCAATGCGTGGTGTTTGATTGAGGCTTCTACCAGGCCGGGGTTTGATGGGCATTATCACTGGAGTCATCACGAGAAATGCCAAATACGAGGCTGCACTCTCTTCAAAGGGTTACAAGGTGCAAACATGGAGTTGAAGACCGTCTACTCTACTCATAGCGTTCAAGCAAATAAGATACCCCTCTCAAGCATTGATCGAATGACAGATGCATTGTGACATGCGATTCGGCACATCATTTCCTCTGACTAGCCTCTTCGGACACTCTCCACTGCTGCAATGCCCCTACAAAACTTGAACTGGTTCCACCTAGGTAAGGTTCAATGTTGGAAGTAGAAGACGGCACGTGACAGATCGGCGCTTGGTGGAGCTCTCCCGAAGCGACACGAAAGAACAACAAGTAATTATCGTTTTGAGCTCCTTCAACTCACAAGAAAGCACCTACTGCCATTCACGCTTGTCCACTTGTCGCTCTCGAGATTCACGCTCCTTCTCGTCGTGATTCTGCCTCTTCCTAATTATACGAGCACAACACCGTCACCGCCGCAATCCCCGACTAGGCTTCCACGAAATAAACACTTCGAAGCGCCGCAACTCCTCGAGCGTAAACTCCAAGCCGATCACATACTCTCGTCTTGAATCATTATACTCTGACCATCATGGCCCAATACGGCTACGGTCAGAGCCCACCATACGGCGGCGGCGGTGGCCCGCAAAACCTCCAATTCTATTCCTCGTCCTTCGCGAACCAACCAGTGTCGGGCCACTCTACACCTTTTCAAGCAAATTATGGCGCGCCTCAAGCACCCGCATACCCTGCACAATATGGAACTGGCTTTTCGGCGCCTGGAGTCAGTGGACAGATGGGCGTGGGAGCGTCTGGCTTGAGGACTGGCTGGCTGGCGGCATTCGGCACAGAGGGGTACGAGACGGAGCCGCCGTTACTGGAAGAGCTGGGCGTCAACTTTGGACACATCAAAATGAAGACGCTGGCGGTGCTCAATCCGTTTGGCAGGATTGACAGGCACATAATGGACGACAGCGATGTCGCGGGACCTATTCTTTTCTTCTTCATCTTTGGCACTTCTTTACTGGTATGTGGCATCTAATGTGAAGCAGTGAACGTTTGCTAATACACACCAGCTCTCTGGAAAGCTCCATTTCGGGTACATTTACGGTATGTCACTCCTGCTGACAAGCATGGACTTTGCTCATTTCCTCTCAGGTCTCGCGTTCATGGGCACCGTGCTCCTTCACACTATACTCTCACTCATGTCTCCGCCTTTGACCGCAGCCGAGGCATCAGCAAACCAAGACCATGACCCTCGCGGACAGTCGCACTTTGGCTCCTCCCTTACGCTCCCTCGATCCGCGTCCGTACTGGGCTATTGCTTGCTTCCCCTCGTACTTATCGCGATTATCGGCATTGTGGTGCCCATGGACAGTATTGTCGGATATATCCTTACGAGTCTGGCAATTTTCTGGTGCTCATACTCTTCTAGCTCCATGTTTACTGTCGTCGGTAAGTTGGTCCGATACATTCGTACCTTGGCTTCAAGCACTGACTGGTATGACAGGACGGATGACTTCTATGAAGGGGCTGGTTGCCTACCCCATGGTACTCTTCTACGGAAGCTTTGGAATAATGGCAATCTTCAGTTCACGCGGTACGGGGCAATTAGCGAAGGCTACGGGCGGCGCATAGGTTTTGGATGGCTAGGAGAGCACTTTGATCAAAAAGGATGCCGGAACATGATACCAAGCTGTACAATACGAATCAATGTCAAATCATTATCATGATTTAGTGAATTTACCATGTTCGTGCAAGTCGAGCATTTCAGCCAATCACCACACAGGCGGCAAACGTCGATGTCATGGCCGGACGGACCGTCATGCGGCGTGCTCCTCCCGATCCTCAAAACTTTTGAGCCCTCTCCCCCGAGATTCTCCGCCACGCGCATCTGTTTCGAGTCTTCAACAACCCACAGTGCTTCTCTTCGTCTTCGCTCTATCTTCTAATCTTCTAATAATCGCCATGGGTTGGTTTTGGGCAGACACCACACCCGCGGCGCCGGTTGCGCCACACGCCATGCCTCGAGGAAACGCAGAACCTCCTGTACGCGCATTGTCTCTCTAATCTCTACCATCGCTAATAACACATCCAGCCCAGCTGCCCCATGCACAAAAAGACACCTCCACCCTCCCGCCTCCCCGAAAGCGCCTCAACACCTCAAGGCGCCTGTCCCTACGTCCCCCCCGACACGCCCTCGCCCGCGGCCCCATCCTCATCCACCACCGCGCCAAAGCAAGGCCTCCTCTCGCGCCTAAACCCGCTAAACAACATGCCCTTCGACCTCTCCAACGCGCCATCCGCGCAGCAATCGCAATCCCTGCCGCTCTCCCGCGAAGCCAGCACAATACCCAAAGGCGACGGCTCGCTGTGGGAGTACCCCTCGCCACAGCAAATGTACAACGCGATGCTGCGCAAGGGGTACACGGACACGCCGGCCGACGCCGTCGAGAGCATGGTGTCGATCCACAATTTCCTGAACGAGGGCGCGTGGGCCGAGATCATGGGGTGGGAGCGGCGGTTTGCGGGGGGGTTGGCGCAGGGGTATCGGTATTGTCGGCGTGGCGAGGAGAATGCGAATATAACGTTGTCGGGTGGTGGTAGTGGTGGAGGGGCAGAAGAGAGTGAGAGTGGGGGGGGTTTCGATACGAGCTGGAAAGAGACAGATATCCCGCCGCCCAAGCTACTCAGGTTTACGGGTAGACCGGGCGATATGACGCCCAAGTCCCAGATCCTGCAGTGGCTGGGCTGGGCGTGGCCGGGCCGGTATGCGACTAACAAGCCGTTTGATCGGCATGATTGGTTTGTGCAGAGGTGTGGCGATAAGGGGTGTCAGGAGGTGCGGTACGTGATTGACTATTATGAGGGCGAGCCGGAGCCGGAGGGGGAGCCTGTGTTTTATCTGGATGTTAGGCCTGCGGTGGATGGGCCTAGGGCTGCGGCGGAGAGGGCGATTCGGTGGGGCACGGATGTTTGGTGGACGGCGTCCGGGGGTGTAGCACGAGAAGTCAGGAAGGCGGAGGAGGAGAGGAAGAGGAGGGAGGAGGGGAAGAAGGGGGGGTATGCGTAGGTGGGTGTGAGGTGGTGAGGAGATGAGGAGAGGGGGCGAGGGTTGAATTGCATAGTGAGGATTTGGCATTGTTGCGTGGCGTTTGGCTGGGATAGGGATTTTGGGATTGGGATACACTCGGAGATGAGGAGATGGCTATCTGGCTGTCTGGCTGTCTGGTTGTAAAATATGGGATGTCTGGAATGCTGCACTTTGGGTGTGCGGTCATGCGGCTGGGGTTTCTCTTCGATCTTGTCTTCTTTTCTGAGATTTGGGTTTTGTTGTAATGTGTTTTTATATTCGTCTTGTTGTCGTTTATAGGATTGTCTACTCCACTCCGAGGTCGTGTCTAGAGGGTAATGCTTTCAATTGAAGGGCATCTCTTGATGGCAGATGTTTTCACTTCCGTTTTCTTCCTGTTTCAGATCGTAGTCTTGATTAGAATATGTTTCCGCATATGAGGAAATGGTTCAATGGGATGCTTGGACATCGAGGAGGCTGGAGTTTGCTAATTCACCGCCGTTGGACACAGCATCTTAAGTTGCCATCGTACGAGGGACAACCCCAAGCTGCCCATCTGTGTGAGTGATATCACTGCGTGTGAATGGCTTGCGTGCTACAGCGACGCTGCATGGGGGCCGGCAGTATGTGTAGAGGGGATGCATAAAAAGCCCAGCAGTGTGTATACAGGATGTTGTCACGTCCAGTGGACATCCAGATTGCCCCTGTGACTGCTATATTGCAGGGGTATTTAACCTTTATTAGTAAAAGGCTTATTAGCAAGTGAAACTATGTTATTAAGAGATAATAAACTGCCGAGATAGCTCTTATACAGCAATCTCGGGGGCAACTTGGATGTTCACCGGACATAATAACATGCTGTAGAGGGCAACGTAGGTGTTGAATTCTACTACCAAGGCTAGCTTCATGTTTGCCCTTCATGCTGTCTTCTGGCTGCCTACTCGTTGGGTGGTGTGTAGTGAGATGGTGGTTTGCTGATTATAGGTCATGCTCAAGTGGTAAGTGGGTACCCGGTACAGGCTGTATTGTCTATAAGTGTATACAAGACGTAGCTGGTAGTGAAATTCTTTCATGCCTCTATTTGCTAACTAACTCTTACCTAGTCGATCAGATCGCTTATCTGCAATTTCTTTCGTGACTGTCCTTGTATAGCGCTACATTGAACGAAGTCTCGCGCACCGTGCTCCAGCAGTAATCTTTCGATTTTGGGTAGATCCCTTTCTCTTTCCTTCTGTTGAGTTGCCCTATCAGTTTGGAAGCTCACTTGAACTGATTTCTTAGGCAGACATACCTCGATATTCCGGTAGACATTCATCATCTCCAGGAGACCATAATCAGCGTTCCGCAAGATATTCAGAGGACTACACTGCGCCCATGTGGTATCAATGTGAGCTGGGATATATCTAAATAGAACCCAAAAGGTCAGTAAAAGATCCCCAGAAGAAAGTGGGTGCACCAGGGTAAGGCTTCTTCAGATACTTACCCACCTGGCGTACCTGTCCGGTTTACATCTGCACCATTTCTCAAGAGCATCTGGACGCCCGCGCAGTCCCAGCTCCGAACGGCCATTTGTAATGGAGTGAGGAGACAGTTTGGGGCATTAACGTCCGCCTTCGCGTTTAACAGGTCCTGGAGAAGGCAAGATATCGATGCGTGCTCCTCATACTCGTGATAATGCGCTTGTAGACAGAACAGCAACGCTTTGGTCGGATCCATCGTTGACATTAGGATGTCACGAGTTTCCAGAAGTGGTTTCTTGCTGAAATCAAAGCTAGTTCCTGTAAAGGCGTCAAGAACGGTAATATATCGCGCAGTGGATATTGCTGGCTCGTTCATAAGCACAACTTGAAATTCTAGAGGCGTCGACACAGATAGTAGGGTCTCCAATGACATCTCCTCCAATAACTTCTTTGCCATGTCGACGCAGTCAAGGTACATAAGAGCCTCGAAGTATTGAGCTTTGGTCGTAGCGCAATTCGTGGATGGTTTGAAGGTAACTGGGCAGTGTGTATGCTTGTCATGATCCATATCGACATTCGTCTCTTTCCATTGCAACGCATGTTTCTCGAAGATTTCATAATACTGATGCAAGAATTCGTCACTACGTAATAGGACGCGCTCCCAGATCTTGGGACAAGAACGAGCGACGGAGAAGCAGAATCTCTCAAACGTCTCGATTGCATCGAAACCAGGGTGGAGTGACAAACGCTGCTCAGATGCACTCTTGGGGTTCAGCACAATCTCTAGTATCGTTTGCGCGCAGATATCCTGGGACAAAGTGAAATACGAGAGTGTGCTTTTCTCTAGGCGATCCGAAAAGAGGAATTCTTGCAGAGTGTAATGTGCAATCGTTACAGAGTTGAACTCCCCTTCGTAATCCCGGACATGATCATCATTACGCACCATTTTGAAGGGCCATGGAAGATATGGATTTTCCGGTACTGGCACAATGGTAATGTCAATCAAACAGCCGAGTATTGCTTTGAGAAACTCGTACTCGTATTTTTCGGTGTTGATATCTGCCGAAAGTTCTTGATTGGTGCTTAGAACAGCGTAATTGAGACAATCCGCTGGGATACCATGATTGAATCTCAAGTCAGTGAATCCGCTGATCCACAACAAAGCTGTGCGCGCTATGGGCCAGTCTTCCGAGGGTATTTCGGAAAACATAGTTTCGTAGGTCTCCTCAATTGTACGGGGTAAGTGTCCTATAGCCTCTCTAGCCTGATGGGAGGATTTGCGTTGGAGTCTATCAATCTGACAGACGACCCATCGAAACCTGTCATATATCAGATTGTGTATGCTTGTATATGATGGAAACCACTCACATCCCTTTCGCACCCTGAACCAAAGATTCCAGAATATCGCTCCGAAGCTGTTGGGGCCATTTGGCAAAATGCTTGTTGGTGCGTATGATGCTATCGGTGTAGATACGTACATCCTGATCAACGATATCATTATTCATCGGCAATGTAGGTTCTGCCAAAGGCCGAAGTACTTCTTCAATGTCTAGATATCTTCGGCTTGTGACTAACAACTGTATCTTCTGAAACTCCGGCCGTGTAGCAATATCTTGGATGAATCGTAGCAACCTGTTTCTCGGGCTACTCTCATCTACTGCGTCCACGATAAGGTAAAGTACGTCAAGATTCTGCAGAAGTTGCTCAACTGCTTTCTTCAAGTAACTGAAGGACGGGACAACATTTTGTCGATATCGATAATTCAGGTCGTGGGGCACATCGTATTGTCGGCAGAGCTGGCTTATGATCCATCTTAAACATGGTTTCACTTCATCTCGTTGCTCCAGTTGGCCGTGGCGAAAGGAGCAATAATAGTATAAGCAAGTGTAACGATCATTGCTTTTGCTTTGACAATGCGCGATAGTTTCCTCAATCAAATACGACGCAAGGACAGTCTTGCCAGCTCCGGGTATCCCGTGAACCCATATCAGACGGCGTTGAAGATGGAGCCAGTCTTTCCATTGGGCAACTTGGTGGATCCATTTGCAAGTATGTTCTTCATACCTCTCGCAAGACATATGATGTATTGGGCTGGGGTCCGTGTTCTGAATCCAGTTGCAGATCTTTCTGCTGTCGTCTTCTGTAAGATGCTCGTGAACTTTGTCTACGGTACCTTTGATTGCTTTTACATCACCCGCAACCTCCCCGAGAAGGGCAAGCGAGATGGTCGTCTTGTGTTTGATCGTCTCGTCAAGCAGTTTCCGAGTCTTACTTGCGTTCATACACCATTTCAAGGACGTTTCAATCCTCCGCCGCTTGCCAGGGTGAGCATTCGAGCTTCTAGCAAGTGATAGCTGATCTAGCTCTTTTGCAAGCTCATCCACAGTGCTGCGACAACCTTCCACCACCCCGTCGGGATCTGCTAGCATTTGGGCAGTACTCGAGAGTCCTGGCTGGGAGAGGAAGTCAAAGTTTTCGAGAACCGTTTTGAGGGATGATACCTCTATGAATATCTGCCGTAGTTCCTGGATTGCGAAACTGTCAGCTCACAATCTTCAGCCTTACCAAAAGAACCCACACTTACACGCGGCGCGTCTTGAGCCGTCTCTATGAGAGACTTGCATGTCTTGACGAGCTTTGTAGTGACCTCCAAGACTGTCAAAGCCCCCGTTGCTATGCCGAATGGTTCTGCCATAACTGATCAGGCTGAGTATCGTTGAGGCGCTGTAGTTTTTCTCCACCCGATCTGCTTGGTGAGCTCAGTGGCCACAGAAAATCTGTACCCATACGCAGATGTCGGACGGCAAACATAGAGAGTAGCTGGTAAGAAGCCGATGAAATGTCGCAGTGTCTGTTGGAGTAATGGGAACAGGACTTTCTAGGCTTGGTGAACACGCACCGCGAGGAGGGGTTATGTATGCGCCACTGCGAGGACGATTCGCCAAAGAAGGCGGTAAGGCGGATTTTGGCTAAGCCACCCGATATGAGGGCTTTTCAGCTTCAGCCAACAGATTTTCGAGCCCTTGTGCCGGGATGCGAACCTTATAACATGTGTTGTTGCCTCAGCCTTGTGGACAGAGCTCGAGCTGACGAGAATCGGGGAAAGAGAAGGGCCAAAACGTCCAAGACCTGGAATACTACAAGTCTTGCTACCCAGTGGAAGCCAGGAAGTTTCAAGCTTTCCCCCGAAACTTTTATGTTGAAGATGAGGGTATCAATATGACATTGATCGGCAAGAAAACAATGGGTAAAACTCCACTTACAATCTCAAGCTCTCGTGTCGTGTCTTGCCATCCACGCATCCCGCTCATTGGTCAACTCCCAACGGGTACGGTGGACTATACCTAGGTGTCGGTCTTTTTTCAAGTAGAACTTCGAAAATAGCCAAGTAGCTATATAATACCACTAGCATAAATATATATAGCTCTTAGAATATTTAATCTATAAAAAGAAGTAGTCTTCTATTAAATTCTATCTTTATACTATAAAGATAAGCTTAAACTTAAAACTAGTAGTTTTATTACTATATACCCCTAGACTTATAAAGCGCGCGTCTACCTATATTATATACTATAACCTATAGTAAACTATATAAAAGCCTAATACTACTATATAAAAGCCTAATACCTACTTACCCTATATTATAGCCTTCTATCTTATAGCCTCTAACTTCTTATTTTTATATTTATATACTAGTAGGTTATAGTTATTTATAATTCTATATCTACCTAATAAAAATACTACTTTAAAAGCTACTATAATATTATTTAGTATAATAGTAACTCTTTTAGTATAAATTACTTTAAGATTAATTACTATATAGTATTAGTAAAGATTAATACTAGAACTAATACTTTTATATACCCTTAAATATAGCTACTTTAAAAGACTTAATAGTACTCTAAAGAGCTTATAAGGTACTAGGTTAAATCTACTAATCTATCTTTTTTTAATCTATAATAAGTTTTTAAATAAGCCTAGTAAATAGTATATAGTAGATAAGAAAGCTATTAGTCTTCTAGTAGAATCTAATTTTTTTAAAAGACCTTACTAGAAGAGTATTAGTCTAAGTATTAGTCTAAGCAAGATAATAAACTTACTACTAGGTTTTAACTTTTAAGTCTTTTTAGATCTTTTATACTTATCTAACTTATATAGAATAGGTTTATAGAAGATAAATATTTTATTATTTAAGTCTTTTTAGTAGACCTTTTTATTATAGTCTATAATTTTCTAATACTTCTTTATATACTTAAGAATCTTTACTTAAAGCTATATACTACTATTCTTACTTTTATTTATACTTTATTCTCTAGGCTACTTTCTAGTAGTTTAATATAATAAAGCTAGAATTTATTAGCCTATACTATTAAAGTCTAATACTAGACTAATATCTACTATTTTAATTTAAAAGCTTCTTTCTAGTAAAAGGCTTTAGTATAGTCTTTTTAGTAGGTTTCTTTATTACTATTCTTTATTAGTAAATTAAAATTACTAGTAAATTAGTTAGCCTAAAATATAGACTATCTATAGTAGGGCTAGGTTAATTAAAAGTTCTATTACCTTATTAAGTACTAGTACTAGATATTAACTAGATATTAGATAGGTCTTCTTACTAATAGTCTAGCTAAACTTCTTGCTAACTATCTAGCTAAACTTCTTACTAACTACCTTACTAAACTTTAATACTAGCTTCTTCTTTAACTTAAGCTATAGACTAAAGTTATTAAGTAAGGTTTACCTATATATTATATTAGTATCTTTAAATTTAAGTAATAAACCTTTAGACTATTATTCTATTATTTTCCTTATTAACCTTATCTCTATTATTAACCTAAGTACTACCCTCTTCTATTTCTATACTAATTTAATTAGAATTACTAATTAGTCTATATTTTAGAGCTTCTAATAGTTATTTAAATATTAGAATATTAGTAATAGATATAGTATTAGGCTAAGGTAGATAGATAGTCTAGAGATATATAATTACTTATTAAAGTTTTTCCTTTTTATAAGGTATTATTATAGTAAAGGTAGGGTTTAAAAATCTTATTTTATTATTAGTAAAATCTAAAAGTAAATATAAAAGTAAAAGTAAATATAAAAGTAAAAGTAAAGGTAAAGATAAGTAGGGTAAGTATAGGGTAAAAGCAATATTTAGTAATAATATAACTAGGTAACTATTACTTATATTAGTATAATAAGTAGTAAATAAGTCTTTATTTTACCTCTTTAAACTTTAACTAATATACTAAACTTCTAGCCTTTAACTAAATTTATATAAGCCTACTTTTATTAGTAATATAATACTTTAGCCTATTACTATCTAATACTATCTATTACTATCTCTATATACTATTATATTTATAAAACTATTAAGTTTATATATACCTTATAAGAAATAAAATAAATATTTAATAAATAAGTCTACTATTAAGAATACCTAAATTTTTAATAAGGCTAACCTAGAAAAGTAATACTTTCTTAAGGCTAGAATTTTAACTAATATCTAACTTTTAAAGATAGTAAAAGTACTTCTAGCTACTAAAAAGAATAAACTAGTAGCTATTCTAGATAAAGAAGAGTATAAAGAGGTACGCGCTAAATTTATAAGAGAAGTATACTATAGGTTAAAAAGCTTAATTTCTTATAAGTAGTTCCTAGTATTAGACTAGTATTAGTTCTAATTAATATAGCTTTAACTAAAGAAGCTACTAGACCTAAAAGTATCTAAAGCTATATCTAAATCTAACTATAAGTATTCTATTAAAAGACGCTATTTATAAGGCTATAGAAAAGCTATCTAAGTTAAGCTTCTTAAAGTATAAATATACTAATATAGATAGCCCTATTATTCTAATTTAAATTTCTTTAGACTTTAGTAATTTTATTAATATAATAAATTATTAAATAATCTCTCTATCTAGTATACTATCTAAAAGTACTAAATAAATATTATTAATTCTACTACCTAAAAGTTTAGATAGCTCTATATTATAGACTATACCCTTATAATTAATAGAATAAGCTAATAGTAGTTTAAGGTATATTATTTCTTCTAGGTAGTTAGTCTAATACCCTAGCTAATACCTATAGTAATTCCTTATCTAGATTATATAATTCTAGATATTTATATAGCTATAACTATAGTTTAATAGTTTAAGCCTAGTTTTTCTACTATATTTTAATACTTGCTTATATAGAATATATAGTATTAGTTTCTAGTAATAGTCTATATCTAATAACCTATAGGTTAATATTATAGGTCTAGTCTATAGTTTAGTACTTATTTACTTCTATACCTTTTACTATAAGAATATAAAGACTAGATTTTCTATTCTACTATTTAAGCTTTTATTTTCTAGGTTTAAATAAGCTATTATAGCTATTATAGTAACTACTTAAAAGAATAGTTTCTATAATTAGCTAAAAATATACCTAGCTATAAAAGGTAAATTCTTCTTTTTATCTAGCTTCTATAATACTATTACTATAAAAGATATCTAGTCTAGCTTTATAGTTAAAGAACTATATATATTAGATTCTAATAAAGTAAAGTATCTTCTAGATATACTTACTAATAAGAAGAGTATTAATATTCTATAAGATATAGATATTTTTAGTAAAATAGAGAGGCTTAGAATATAATAAATTAGAATAGCTTACTATAAATTAGCATTTAGGTAGTTTAGCTCTAACCTAGGTATTAGGCCTTAGTATTAGACCTTGGTATTAGGTCTAGGTAGTTGGCTTAAGTATCTAGCTTGGGTATTAGGCCTAGGTATTAGTTTTTATAGCACTAATAATTATAAGATCTTACTTAAAAATAAATAGATTTATTTTCTAATAAAGAATATAAAATATATAGTAGTAATAGAATAACTATAACTAAGTAGTCTAGTACTAATCTAGCCTTACTACCTTAGTTTTACTAGCCTATTATTATTATATTTAGTATCTAATATTATTTTATATTTATCTTTTCTACTTTAAAGTCTATATAAATAGCTTATAGTATTAGAATTACTTACCTTAGATATAGTTAGTTCTATACCCTAAGTATATTATTACTTAGAACTCTAGATATTTAATATACTTTATTTATAACTAGCCTTAGCTATACTTTATATAGTTTCTTTCTTAACTACTATATTCTTCTCTTTCTTAATAGATATCTTTCTATCCATCTCTTACTTTATAGTAGTAGCTTTCTACTTAACCTTTTACTTAGTTAGTAACTATAATTTTATTTAATTCTAAGCCTCTAGTTCTTTATAGAGGTACTTCTATTATATCTTATTAAAGTATAAGTATACTATTATACTTTATAACTTAGTATTCTTTATAAATAACTAGTAGTTAAATAGCTCTTTTATATCTATATAGTTTAGAATTAATAATAAAAGCTTAGTAAGTATAGAGTTTAAGCTTATATCTATTATAATATAGTAGGTATAACTTATAAAAAATA
>MU004599.1:0-25671 GCA_010405375.1 Lophiostoma macrostomum CBS 122681
TATAACTTATATACCTATAAGTAAGCTATAAAAGTAGATTCTAAATAGAATAGCCTACTATAATTTCTAATAATTATTTATATATATTCTATACTATTATATAGAGTATAGGTTTTAGTAGGGTCTTGGTAGAGTATCTAGCTTGCTTGTATATCTAGCTCGCCTATAAGGTATATTAGTAAGAAAGTAATAATAAAAAAAGTAGTAGAAGTTATTAAGTAGTTAAGTAGAGTTATAAAAAATCTATTAGAAATATATAAGTATTAAGTTGTTATTAAGTTATTAATAAGTTACTATTAAATTGTTATAAACTGTGGACAGCCCTATCGCTACACTAAAGAGAAGACCAAGTAATTTTATTGAGTTATAGAGCGCTCTTACTTTGAGGTAACAAGGTTCACTTGGAATCGGAGGTAGGTGAATAACGAAGCCAAGAGTTTGAACGTCATATTCTAGAAGTACCAAGCTCCTTTGTGAACTTTAGAATACTCCCTTAGCCGTTTTAGGTGTCCGTTCTCCAACACAGAGAGAGACATAAACAACTTTTCTTCCGGATTTGGGCAGCGCCAATGATAGCTACCTGCAGCAGCAGTAGTTCCATCTACGTCAAAGCATTCACAAAGGGTTCAATCAGGTTATAGTCACTTTAGTTGGTTGATTAAAGCATCCAAAATTTCCCATACACAGATCCACTTCACGTGGACCATTGAATGAAAACTGCTTTGAAATCTGGGAAGTTTCTAATTCAGCCATGATGCTTTCCCTGCTTGGTTTTTGGACTGCCGAACAGGACATGTCCAGTTCCTTGTACTTTTTGGTAAGTCGACTTGGAATGTTGAAGAAAAGAAGGATGAACAAGGATCAGCTAATATTATATACCCTGAATACTCTTAATTGAACGCTAAGATGTTGTGCTATCAGACAACTTGACTAGAGGGTGTACTCGAAGACATTACCGTGACAGAGCAGTGATGATGGAGCCCAGCATTAGGCACGTGTCTCCGAAAGCCTGCCCTCACATATTGTTCAGTGAGTAAGCTCTCTAAAATTCGATTTTCAGGTCCAGTCCACATCATGTGGTATGCTAGGACTTCGAGGCAGCCCCGAAGCCAAGGACATCAAAGTCCGATGCTATCATTTTGAGTACACAGGTCAGAAGTATTGTGGAGATACAAACTCTGACCGAAGTCGAGGAGTGTATATAGGCATTGCTTCTAGGCTAGTTCACACACATGCTGAAATGCATGTGCCACGCATAGGTTTGTGTGTTTACACAAGCGTGGTGAAACTTGCAAACTGCGCTACTCACATTGACTGCAGACTCGAAACAAAAACTCTAGACACATGTATGGATGTTGGACTTGGCAGAGCTTGAAGTTAAACGATTATGGCACTTGTTCCTGTGTGCACCAGTAATTTCAGTGTGCATTGAAAACTTCAGACATCATGTCCAGGTGCTGAAAACCAAACGGTTCACGGACATGTGAACCAACTGAGATAACGTCGCAAAGGAGCAGTGATGACCCTCATCAATTGCGAAGAGATTGATACAAAATCCTACAGAACGAGCCCTCTTTCTCTTGCCACACACAATTTCGAGCCTCTCATCCAGGGGCGCAGTGCAAGTTTTAGACAGACTCAGAAGCAATCTCATAGGAGTGAATATCTTCGTTTTTGAGTCAACGAACTTGAGCCTGCATGTGGTGAAGAGCCGAGGGGCTCTGAACTCGAGGGAATTATATAGTTCTTATGGTCTCGTCTAGTGTCAGATCGACCTTTTGCACTGTCTATATAAACACAAGAAACCTTCAGATAATTTGCCGAACACACTCTCAAAATATCTTCAAGTTGTGGGCACTAAAAACAAATAGTTCATCCTTACATGTAGAGAGTCCTAGGGAATCCGCCATTGACAATTGAGCTCTCCAAGTCACTTTGTAAGTCCACCCAAGCGATGATCGTCTCCCCAATCCATGAAACCCCCGAAAATCACGAGCCTTAACATTCCATGATTCCTATACCTGTATTAATCTATCGCTGCACATGCATTATTATTCTCTTCACACAGCAAAAGCCCCAAGGGCATCAAAAACCATAACTACACTGATCTATGTGGAGCATTGGACGAGCCTGCGCCATTTCAAAGATTTCCGTCCACAATGACCATGACGGTTTGCCCTTTCCGGTGTGTCAGAAGAGATGTCAAAAAAGTACAAAGTAGAGGATGCCATGGGGAAAGTACGCGCTGTGTTTGGGACGAAATGAGAAGTGTTTGATTGATAATTTGAGGCGGTGATGATGATGTATATCATCGCCCTCCCAAAACTACATCAGTCTGTCTGACCGAGTAGGTTCAGACCTCGAAAATGCGTTCCGCGGCAAGATTTGAAACAGAGCCATTTGTTCGAGCATGAGCATGTATGATGCTAATTCACTTTATAAGTCCCTTCGAAAAAGCTCCTCATCACCATCTTCATCCAGCTCCGACTTCTCGAAACCGAGCCATCAAGCCCGTTCACGCCACACCCAAACATGGCCAGCTCGTGTGCAAGTTTTAGACACTTCGAAGCCACCACCATACGTAACAATCACGAATTGTTTTGAGACACACAGTTCGCTCGAGATGGCGAAGGTAAGGTCTCCTATAGTGAGTCGAAGGATTTATATACCCTACACCCATCCCGACTTCCTATCTCATCCTGCCATCCTGCCATCCCCCCATCTGATCCGATCATCCAACCTCAGCTCCCAGTGTTCTATATAAACCCACCTACATTCCGAGCCTTACTCCCCTACACACACTCAAGCAACGGCTTGGGTCTAAAAACAGCTAAGTACTGGGATAAATGGTGTCTTGGGTCTAAAATTGCACGTTCCCAATGTGCATGGTGTCGTTGGCCTGAAAAACCTAAACAACAAGATGTATGGTGTCGTGCCTCCAGAAACCAGAAACCAGAATAGACCGCACGCATGGTCTCATGTATTCAAAAGTTGCTTTCAAGTCTTTCATGCTGCCGTGGCTCAAAAACTGCGATTTCATGTACCCATGTGTTTCTCCTCCTCCTCCTCACGAACAATACTTGATCACGGAGTTTGAGCTTCCGCGAACGAACCGGAATTTACAAAGTATGCGATCTACTCACTATGCGAGACCGTGAGTCTAAAAATCGTCACGGAAAGCGTTGATGTGGAGGGCTTGGAGAGCTCGGAGATCAATTTTCAGAAATCCAGGTGCCACTTAAAACCTTCGAAACCCAGCTGATGCGGCAAAAAAAAAATCAGCGAGCATAGCACTGCTCATGGTTATTGAAGGATCTTTGAAACGCTGACCAACACCACAATATGACCAGCACCGATTCCGAAATCTGACACCCACTTTTCACATGTTTCTTTCCACGTCAAGTCAATCGTTCAAGTCGCTTGCAGATTACCTAAGCTCGCGTATCTTCGTGGCAGGTATATAAATCCCCGCTGAGGCAGTGGGGTTTGCTTCTGTACAGTGTGCGCCATAAGCTAGGTGTTCGAAAAGATTCAGCAAGGCCATACATGTGGATTGCTGGAGTGGTTTTGGGACAACAAAACCATGTGTGGCTGAACAAATGTCTTCTGCAATTTCCTGGGTGGGCTGGTGACCACTTCACATACAAGATACGATTTGAGAAGAGAGAGGGCGAATCTCCGTTGGTCGAGTCCTATCCTTATGATGGAGCCCATCATCATTACCAGTAACTGATGCGTAACCGTGATTCCCAGTCTGTGTCTGTATACATCCCCATGCTCGGAACGAACATTCCAGCTCAGTCCCGCTAGAATACTCAATACCCCTCATACCACTCCCAATTAGTCACATTTGACTTGGCCAGGTTCACTGCTTCTTATTCTGCGAATAAATAAAATTCGCCCCCACAGCCACCAACCCATTCTCCTGCGCCCACTCCCTAACCCCCTTCCTCTCCTTCCCATACCCCCAATGCTGCCGATCCTTCGGCTTGCTCAAATCCAGCGGCAGCGTCGTCCCATTGCTCGGCGCAAACACCAAAAACACATATCGGTGTTTTCCCGTCTTGGGCGGTGGACCGGGCGGCTTGTACTCGATTACCTCGTCGAGTGCACTACTCTCACTCTCACTCTGGCCCGACTTTACGACTTTCGCAAAGCTGTCAAAGGGCGCAGGGAGGATGGAGTAGGATTTTGAGGATAGCGAGATGTTGGAGGCGATCCAGTGGCACATTTCACTCCATTCGGGGTTGTCGCGGGAAGGTGCGTCCGGGTCGGTTAGTGTGATGATGTAGGTTATGTTTGATGCTGTTCTGGCATCTGGATTCGTGTCGTCGTATAGGGAAAGCGAGGGTCGGTCTTGCACGTGTTTGGGCTTGATGGTGTTGCCTAGGTCGGCGTCCTTTTTGGGCCAGGATACATCGAGGGAGATGCTCGGGAGGAAGTCGTCGATTACTGTTGTGATTTGTTAGCTGCTTTGGACTGTAGAAGGAGGAAGAGGTGAGAACGTACCTGTTGGTATGATTTCTGCTTTGCGCAGTCTGGGGGAGTCAGTCATTACTATTAGTGAGGTGTGGAGAGAGCATACTCTGCTCGCACTTCCAGTAAACTCGTCGGGACAATGTCTTGAAGAGGCTTTTGGATGGCTGGGAGAGCTAGCGCAGCTCCACCAAGGTGGAGTATAGTAAGAACACCAGCGTGGAAGCGCATCGTTATCGCGAAAGCCCGCTAAACGAAGAACGGGCACGGAGAGATGCTTTCAGAAAGTCCCGGTCAGACTGGTAATATCAATTGAGCGTTGATTGAACTCTGCAAGGGCAATCATTAAGGAAAGATGCTGTCGTGTGAGATGCTTCCCGATGTTGTTGGAGCTCCTGCATGTGTCGTCATTCTGCTTCTCCCCCGCAGAATACTATTCCCATTACGGAAACGCTCTGCACGGCTATGATTGGATGGATTGAACGTCCTAAAATGTCTATTGTGTATGATGTTGTAAGTCTGACAAGAAATTCGTGTACATGAAAGGGTATATGCAAGCAGAACCATGCCATGAGTAAATCGCATGGGGTATAAAGCCAAAATGAAGAAAGAGCACCACCAACTCCAGGCATCGCAGCAATCCACGCAATCGCTCAGACCGACTGGGCGCCGCAGAATGACTCACTATCCGTAACGAAGCCCATGTTAGTCGCGATGTTGTACTCGCAGAGTTCCTGAGCACCTCGACCAGTCATGGTCCCCGTGCAGTCATTAAGAAGAACACAGTCCCATCCCCAGGCATATGCGTCGCTAAGAGTACCATACACGCATTGATCGGTATTGACTCCAGCGAAGAGTAACGTCTTGGTACCCGACTCAGTCAGATACTGATGGAATGGCTCTTTGTGCGACCACAGACCACTCATCTGATTCTTGTTGAAGAAGAGGTCCTGAGGCTCAACGGCAGCCTTCACCGATGGGAAGAGCTCGGCGTTCCAAGTCCCCTTGAAGAGACACCGGCCCTGTCCTTCCGGCAGCTCCGCACCCAAACCAACATGCCAACCTAGAGACTTGCTGAAGCCTCTTTGGACAGCTGGAGGCATGGCGCGAAGACTGTCGTCAGAGATGCCCCAGTTCAGCCAGATGACCTGAATCCCTTCTTTCCGGCACTTCTCAATGACCCGTAGGAGTGGCTTGATGGCTGCGAGTCCGGCGGCGTGGTGTCGGTACAGCGGGTGTATGAAGTAATTCTGCATGTCCACAACAACAAGAGCGGACCGCTCTGGGTTGATCATGAACCCGGCATGATTGTGAAGTTTCTCGTCGCTCTCGATGACCAGCTTGCGTTGGGAATCCCGCGAAAGGTCAAACTTCTTCGTGTTGGGGTAGTAAAGCCACTGGTCGTCACCTCCGAATGCGATTGGTGCTGTGCATATGATATGTCCTACGGAGGTGGTACCATAATCCTCTTCGACATCGACAAATTCGTATTCTTCTTCGACAATGTTGCTTATCGCCCCTGGGGCCATAGATTTGCGGATGAGGTATGAACTGCCAAGTCTAGTGGATGATAGTGAAAGTGCAGGGAAAGCTGGGTTGGAGACTGAGAAAAAAGATAGAGACAGGGCTTGCACACAACAAACGGAGCGATTGTGAAGGCCTAGCTGTTCTTTGTACTGCCCGTTCCTAAGTACACTCCCTTTGTTTGCGGTAATCAAACCCGATAACAGCCTTATCATTGACTTGGAGATAGGGTTGCGTCGGAGGATACAGTCATGGGTCTCCGCAGGGCAACAGATCCGTGGTAGAGATAAGGTGCCGACGCCCAGAGAACGTCTGCCGGCGGTGACTCCAACCGAGCGACTGTGGTCGCACCCAGCTATAAGGCTCTCAACCTGCCCGACTGTACCCGGCGAGCGGTGAGCTCATACCTAGGTAAGCACGACGACAGATTGATCATCGCGTGAGCTAGCCGAGCAGACTAGGATGAGCATGCTCGTGGTAAAGGAGGGCGTGGCATCCTTTATGCGACCATGCGGGCGAGTTGAAACTGGAGCCCCGTTGGAGTGTGGGGTTGGGGCTGCCCAGGTGAGGATGGCTGGATCACGTGATACTACACTAGCCACAAGCGCGCGAAACTTGCTCGTGAAGGTCCAGCATGACGACCGGTAGACGAACCTTGCAGGCTGAACTGTCAACGGGCCTCGTGCATTCGCCGCACCCGCCAAACTATTCACACGTACACTCACTATCGCCGCAAACGCCCTTGTCTTCGCTTCGCCCGCCTTCCAAGCTTCGACAGCTTCTGTAGGCCCTTAAACCGACTTTGTTTACGAGCTTGCGGACAAGCCATCAGGGGAACACCACCGCACACGTCTGCCAGCGCGCCGAATCGCGACGATGGCCTCATTAGGAGATGAGCTTCTCAACATAGTCAACAGGCTGCAGGACCTGGTCTTCAACACCATCGGCAATGACTCTCTGGATCTGCCGCAGATTGTATGCTTTGCCCCGCAACCGAAGGAAGGGGGCGCATGCTGATTTCTCCACAGGTTGTCGTAGGATCACAGTCGTCGGGCAAGTCTTCGGTGCTCGAAAACATCGTGGGCAGAGATTTTCTCCCTCGGGGCAGCGGCATCGTAACACGGCGGCCGCTCATTCTGCAGCTCATCAACCTCCCCAGTGAGCGCGAAGACAAGCCCGAGGACCACGAAGTACACGTGCCACATACACCAGCGAGCGTAGCAGGACAGCAGGAATGGGCAGAATTCCATCATGTGCCGGGGCGCCGCTTCTACGACTTTTCCGAGGTTAAGCGTGAAATCGAGAACGAGACGTCGAGAATTGCAGGAAACAACAAGGGCATCAACCGGCAACCCATCAACCTCAAGATCTACTCGCCGCATGTCCTCAGCTTGACGCTGGTCGATCTTCCGGGCCTGACAAAGGTTGGTGCGCAATCTGTCAACTTGCGGGGGAAGCTAACAGGCATAGGTCCCAATCGGAGACCAGCCGACCGACATCGAAAAGCAGACGCGCAACCTCATTTCGGAATACATCGCGAAACCGAACAGCATCATCCTCGCCGTTTCGCCCGCGAACGTCGACCTGGTCAATTCCGAAGCTCTCAAGCTCGCCCGTCATGTCGATCCAATGGGTCGGAGGACGATTGGTGTCCTTACGAAACTCGATCTCATGGACCACGGAACAAATGCGCTCGATATCCTTTCAGGACGTGTGTACCCGCTCAAGCTTGGGTTCATCGGTATCGTGAATCGGTCCCAACAAGATATCCAGGGCAACAAATCCTTGGCCGATGCCCTGTCGGCTGAGCGCGACTTTTTCAGACATCACCCAGCGTACCGGAACATGGCGAATCGATGCGGAACACAATTCCTTGCAAAGAGCCTGAATCAAACGCTGATGGCGCACATTCGCGATCGGCTACCGGATATCAAGGCCCGATTGAACACTCTGATGGGTCAAACGCAACAGGAGCTGGCGAGCTATGGCGACGTGGCTTTTACAGGGAAGGAGCATCGGGGCTCGCTCATCCTTCAACTGATGACCCGATTTGCTTCGTCATTCATATCATCCATCGACGGTACCTCGGCCGAAATCTCTACGAAGGAGCTTTGCGGAGGCGCCAGGATATACTACATTTTCAACTCGGTCTTCGGCAATTCGCTCGAAACGGTTGACCCTACCCATAACCTTTCTGTGCTCGACATACGGACTGCCATTCGCAACTCTACTGGTCCTCGTCCCAGCTTGTTCGTCCCCGAACTGGCTTTTGATCTCCTTGTAAAACCTCAAATCAAGCTTCTGGAAATCCCCAGTCAACGCTGTGTGGAGCTTGTCTACGAAGAACTCATCAAGATATGCCATACGTGCGGATCTACAGAGCTAAGCCGATATCCTCGTCTGCAAGGGAAACTCATAGAAGTGGTTTCTGATCTTTTACGGGAACAGCTCGGGCCTTGCTCGCATTATGTCGCATCGCTCATTGACATTCAAAGAGCCTACATCAACACAAATCATCCCAACTTCCTAGGTGCTGCGGCTGCCATGTCTTCTGTCATCAACGATAAGCAAGAGCGGGAAAAGAAGATTGCTCTAGAGGCCGAGCGTAAGAAGCGAGAACGAAGGAGAATAAAGGAGCTGAACGGTGTTAATGGGACCGACACTCCCGAAAATGAGGAAGAGGCCGATGCACCTATAGAGAAGGCTCTGCCTCTTCGGAAGCATCAGACTCAGGCCAGCCGCAGTATGTCGCCAGCAGTTGGCCGGTTGATGAACGGTTCTCACAGTCTATCAGGTGCTTTTAACGGGAACCGAGCAAGATCGCCGCCGCCAATGGGTGCAGGTGCATCTGGATCTGCACGTGACACTTTCCTGAACTACTTCTTCAGCAAAGACAGCGTGCCGTCGCAGCCACAATCGGCGCTGGATAACCGACCCGGTAGCCGACACGTTAGCCGGAACATCGAACCGAGTTTTGCGCAAAGCATTCGCAGCGCGGACAACAGGCAACCTGCGCATGTGCTTGAGATGATGCCAGATGATGACTACGGTGCCACAAGCCCGATCAAGGACACATATGAAGGCGGCTTCGTAAGTTGAAAACTCTCCCATCGCAACGAAACATCCCGACTAACCGTACATAGCCCTCGGAAGCCGAATCCGCACCCGCCCTGACGGAGCGCGAAGCCCTCGAGACAGAGCTCATCCGCCGCCTCATCAGCTCGTACTTTAACATTGTGCGCGAGACCATCGCAGATCAGGTTCCCAAGGCGGTCATGCACCTGCTGGTCAACCACTCCAAGGACGTTGTGCAGAATCGGCTTGTCAGCGAGCTGTACAAGGAAGACTTATTCCAGGAACTGCTGTACGAAGACGATACCATCAAGGCCGAGCGCGAGAAGTGCGAGAAGCTGCTCAAAACGTACAAGGAGGCGGCCAAGATTGTGGGCGAGGTGCTATAAGCCGCTGTACGCTCGCTCGCGAGACTTTGTCGTATGTACTGTACTTGTTATGCATGCACTCACGCGCGATCCGGGAATCTCACTGTAGGGTAAAAAGTTGTGTATCGTGTACGGGGTCCTGTACGGCTCTATCTGTGAATAAGCTACCATCTCTATCTCCTGTTTGGATCCCTTGGGCGTTGCGAGGCCGCCTGTTGATAGCTTGCTTTGGCCTCTGCTTTTGCGCGCCCTCTTTCTACTCTTCTGCTGTCCTGGCGATGGGATGGCGGGGCGCTTGCGAGTTCGTCCGTCTGTGCTTTTTGCTTGTGCGGATTATGGTGTACCATAGAGACTTGAAGGATGTTGGAGAGGAGAGTGGAGAGGAGGGAGGGGGAATTGTATAGAAATGTAAAATGCATCAAATCGCGAGTTCGGGCTTGTGTTGTATTAGTAACTTTGCCTGCATAATTGATTGAACAGTATGAAGAGCTGCAGGTGCGCATGTTCGCACAGTAAGCTTGTTACGCTCGTAGAAAGTAAGCATGTATATTTCGGGCAAACGTGACAAGGCCTTCCAACTGAAAGTCTATATTGTACAGTAGGTACACACAAGTACAATCGAGACCCGAGCCGAGGAAGTGTCTGTAGGCTCATCCTGCCTGCATCCCCGGCCACCCCTCGATAATCGACTTTTCCATCTCTGCGTGCTCTGCAATGTGCCGCCCGTGGGAGGCCATTATACCCCTCATGCAACCGGAAGTAAAGGGAATTGGGGGAATGATGTGTCTATTTGTCTTCGATGCCCAGTACGGCTAGATAGTCTGCGTTGGGGTCTTTGGGGTCTGCTTTTGCGCCTGCGGTGCTTGTTAGCGAGACCTTGCCATTGTCTACATCGCTCCTTCCTCGCATATCCCATGGCATGACTGCTCACTCCACGTCTGCCAGATGCCGTCTAAGAGCTCTATATCACTACACCCAACTCGGCCGACCTCCCAAAAGCGAAATGCGTAGACGTACCACTACTCGGCTTGGGCTGCTCCTGGGGGTGGTCCTTAGCCCACTCAGCCTTTGCCTGCGAGATCAGGCTCTCCTTGTGGTCCCATTCGGCTTTGGCGGCGTGTGCTTGCGCTTGCGATTTCAGCGCTTGGTTGTGGTAGAAGCCGTAGAAGACGCCGACGCCCAGGGCGGACCAGCGGAGGACCTGTAGCTCCGTCAGCTGCTGAATCTCTTGTATAGCTCGAGAACGTGAGGAAGGAGAAATAAGGTAGGGAAAGATGGCCATGGGAAGATGGGGTATAGCAGCTGCAGACGTACGTTTACCCCCGTCGATGCCATCGTGACGATAGAGTGGTCTGAGTCGGACGCAGCGCGCGCAGGAGGTCAATGGCTCGCGTTATCGGTCCGCAAGCTGCGAAGATGTCGGGCGAGGAGAGGGAGGGCGCGGAGGGCTGCGGGGCGCGCGTGGGAGAGCTGTTTGGTAGTGGCTGGTGAGGATGTTGAAGGTCTTGCGGCTACACCCGAAATCTTGCGAGCGGAAATCGGGAAAGCCGAGGATTCGCCGTGTTCCTGGCTTGGCGGGCTTTTTGTGGGGAGAGACTTGGATGTAAACACACCTCCATCTTCTGCGCTCACTTGGACATAATTCCCACATAGTCTGAGGCTGAAGGGACCCGAAGTGGTGTTCTGATTTTACGCAATCGTATTCCCGCATTTGGCAACAATCGAGGAGCTGCGAAGCTCAATATACACACCGACATGGCCGACTCCACGATACAGCAGCGCAAAGACGAAATTCTTGCGAAGAAGGCCAAGCTCGCGGAGCTCAAGAAGCAGAGGGAGCTGCGGCGGGAAGCTGCCGCCTCGAGACAGTCTCCAGGAAGCCCAGCACCCGACGTACTTTACCTTCCCCTCTCACCACCCACCTCCGACTGACAAGTGGACTACAGCATATAGCGCAACCTATTCCGAATCGCGCCGACCAGCACCACAAGCTCGAAGAGATTCTCAAAGGTCTCGACAAGACCAGCAGACCCTCGTCCACAGGCCCCGGCTCTCCAGCCCAGAAAGCTACGCGCCCCATTTCGCAGATTAGCACGAGCCAGCTAAGCGGAAGTGACAATGAGGCATCGACATCGTATGCGACGCAGACGGGCATGGTGGATAGCAGTATGCAGACGTTGTCTATAGCTCCGCTACACACAGTCTTTGAGTCCGAGGCCGAGCCGAGAAAGGAGCAGGACAAGGACAAGGAAGTCATAACGTACAGCAAAGGCGTGCAGACGAGTCTGGACTGGTCACCGCCGAGGCTTCGAGGTGGCGAGGCTAGCGATGAGGAAGACGACCTTAGTCCCACGATGTCGCCCAGGTCAAACAAGAGGATGAGTCGGAGGCAGAAGGAGCGGGATGAGGAGATTCGGGCGAACCTGAGGAAGGAAATCGAGGACGAGATTAAAGCTGCGCAACATGCGGGGCCGGATGCGGAGGCGGGCAAGGATGGGAAAAAAGAGAATTTCCCGTTCAAGACGCTCAGTAATGAGGAGCTGAATGCTGTGGAGAACTCGGAGGATTTCATTGGATTTGTGGAGAGGAGCACTAAGGTGTTGGAGAGGGCTTTGGACCAGCAGCTGGGATATGATATTCTGGCGGACTACTCGCTCGGTGGTATCGATGTGGATGAGGAAGATGAGGGATATGGCTCGAGCGGCGGGAAGAAGGGCAGGAGGATAAGAGAAATCGCACAGTTCTGGGATGATCGGTGGAGCAAGAAGCGAATGATCTCTGACTTGGACTTCTCTTCTAAGGTGCGATCATACAACCACATCATCAACAGAGCGTCGCTAACACTTAATAGTTCCCAGAGCTCGTTCTTGCTTCATACACCAAGAATCCCTCAGCACCGCATGACCCAGATGGACTTATTCAGGTCTGGAATCTCCACATGCACGACCGCCCAGAATACATCTTCCACGCCCAGTCCGACATCCTCACCGCGAAATTCTCTCCCTTCCATCCGAACCTCATCATTGGAGGTGCATACTCAGGACAAGTCCTACTATGGGATACTCGCGCCAAGTCCGGACCGGTCCAAAAGACGCCCCTCACAGGCTCCGGCCACACGCACCCGGTTTACTCCCTCGACATCGTTGGAACCCAAAATGCGAACAACATCATCTCCACATCTACCGACGGCGTGGTGTGCGGCTGGACAGTCGACATGCTCTCCCAACCGCAAGAGTTCCTTGAACTCAGCTCACCACCACCCGCAAAGACTGACGATATGGCCGTGACGTGCATGGCTTTCCCACAATCAGACCCGACCTACTTCCTCGCTGGAACAGAAGAAGGTTCAATCTACCCCTGCCACAGGTACGACCGTGCCGGCGCGAAGGCAGGTGTCGACGGCCGCGTCAAGTACGCAGGCCACGCCGCACCAGTCATGAGCTTGGACTTCCATCCCGCCAAGGGCCAGATCGATCTCGGCGACCTGGTACTCTCGTCGAGCGTGGACTGGAGCGTCAAGCTCTGGAAAGTCCGACCCCCAGCCGCAACCGGTGCAACGAACACCTCCGTCACCGGCACACAAGTCGTCAGTCCAATCCTAGACATCGCACGCGAAGACCTCGTGTACGATGCCCGCTGGTCCCCCGTCAAACCCTCCGTCTTCGCGCTCGTCGACGGCGCGGGCAGTCTCGAAGTCTGGGATATCAATGTCGATGTCGAGGTCCCTGTGCAGAAGGTCAGCCCGAGCGAGAATAAGAGAGGCGCATTTGCGAGTCTGCCGAGCGGTATGGGGTACATGAATCGCAGCTTGAATAAGCTGGCGTGGGAAAGGAATGAGGGGAAGAGGGTTGCGGTGGGTGGTATGGATGGCGTTGTCACGGTGTTTGAGGTTGGGGGTGATCTGGGAGGGACGGAGACTAGAGGTGAGGAGTGGAGTGCGGTTAAGAGGTTGGCTGGGAGGCTGGAGGGCGGTGAGGCGGGTGCGAAGTAGATTGCGTGGGCGCATAGTGGCAGAACTAGGCGATGGAGAATCGACAAGTGGAAGAGTTAGCGAGATTGATTTAGCAAGATGCACGGCACGGCATTTCCAGGCGTCTAGGCAGACATACCCCTTCTGTTAGTTCACGCAAGTTTTGAGGGTTCTTGCGGTCACTGAGGAACTCGTTCCTTGCAATTGTAGCGAGAGTTGGTACACTTCGATGGCTGGAGTAATCTTCATGTGTGTTGGTTACATGTCGTGGGGTCAAGCAGTGTCCAGGTAGATACTCCCAAGCGATTACCTACTTACTCGGCAACTTTACAAACTACGCGTGACGTATACTTTGCTCGCGAAGAGAATTGGAAATAAGACGCCACTTGTAGAACATAGGGTGGGCCAGGATGCCTTGACACGGGCATTTGCCGCTTGTCCAAGGCTTTGAATGGTTGATTCAGTCTTACCTTGGATTATTCATTTGGTAATTACGATCAACGTGCACTGAAAGAAGATTTGGGGAGACATCGTCGCAACACTCGAATGCTTGAAAACTGCCGAGAAAATACATGAAGGGAATGTAAGCAATACGTGTGCCCACCAATGCTTCCAAGGTTAGAAGTTGAGGTTGGTTCTTGGGTGGGGGGCTCAAAGAGGCTTAGTGCGGAAATAACGACTGCTAGCATCCATCACATCCAATGCGACCATTGTTGTGACAGACAGCCCGTAGCCACAACATGACGTCGCCCCATATACGCTAACATTTATTCCTCAGTCTTGGAATACCACAAGGGGACTCTCAATGAGCACTCTCACGTTGTCAAAACACAACCCAATCCCGATGAAATGACCGATACATCAACGGCTCCGTTCTACGCCACCAGAAGTCCAAGTTGCATTGCGACTGATGGAAAACCAGGCCGCGGCGCATTCTCGGGTGCAGACTACGGCGCGGGAGAATTGATCATTTCAAAGAGACGTCCAACAATAGCCTCTCTCGACACAGAGCGGCTGCAGGACACGTGTGCGAATTGCTATACTTGGACGGAGGGGTCTTCAATCGGATCGCGTCTCTATGTGAAGGAGGGCGTTAGTGTGCAGGCATGTGGCGGGTGCAAGAGATTCCGATATTGCAGCAAGACATGCCAGAAAGAAGCCTGGTACCGCGGACACAAATACGAATGCAAGGCCTTGAAGCAAGTCATAGACAAGCCGATGCCTAAGGCTGTTTTAGCAACAATGGAATTGCTCATCAGGAGAAAGCATGGACTTGTTACAGATGCCGAATGGGCAGCGTTCGGACTCGCGGAATCGCATATCGACGATTTCAAACAGACTGGTCAGTACAGTGGGATTGAGCTTATGGCAATGGGCGTCAGCCAGTTTTCTTGGACTCAGGATGTGTTCTCGAAGGACCTCGTTGCTGCTATGTATGCAAAGGTATGTCTACTAGCTCCATGCATATCACATAGCCTTACGAAAAAGCAGGTCCTCACCAACTCATTGACGTTAATCACGCCAACACTGGACCCCTTAGGCATCGTCTTCGACGCATCTCTATCTGTCATAAACCACTCCTGCGACCCTAACGCCTGCATCATGATGGACGGCCCGGAAATATCTCTCCGGACCCTGAAACCAATCAAGAAAGACGAAGAAATCTTCATCTCCTACATCGACACCACAAACCCCTACCCTCGGCGCCAGAGCGAGCTCAAATCGCGTTGGTTCTTCACCTGCAGATGCAGCAAATGTCTCAAAGGGCCTGTCTTGCTAGAAGATCAATGGATCAGCCAGCCAAACGAGATCGATGGCAAGTGGAAAGATCTAGCCGACAAGTTCATCGGGACTGAGGAGTGGGCGACGGATCCTGCGAATTACGTTGGTGATGAACCAGACCAAAAACGCATTGCTGCTATACAAGGCCACGCTTTCGCACAGTACGAGGAGGAACAAGGTACCCCGGAGCCGGCTGAGGCTATCAAGGTGATCAAGGATGCTATGCGCATGTGCTACCAGTCGAAGCTCTGGCCAGTGTATCGACAACCCTATGCGGCGTTGCGGGACGATCTCATTGTGAATATGCTCGCGGTGGGAGATTATCAAGGCGCGTGGCAGCAGTGCGCCAAGAGATATTGGCATATCCTCCCAAAGCTGCATCCCCGAGCGTTTCATCCTGTGAGGGTCGTGCAGGTCTGGCAGTCGGCGATGCTAGCGTACTATTTGCAGGCTGAAGGAGGCATGGCGGGAGCTGATGTAGCGCCGGTACGTTCCCCTAGAGTTTCCCCTAGAGTGTGAATTGGTCTGTTGCGACAGTAACGACACTACTAAAAGGCTCTACTCTCCTGAGCCCATCTCCAACCTCAAGGACATCGACTAACCCTGTACACTCGCTTTAGATCGCCCTTCTGCTTGTCATGGAGGTCATGAATGCGGCTCCTTTGAGCCATGGAAAAGATAGCACGTTCGCGAGGAGTGTGGAAAAGAAGTTTGGGGAAATGGTGCTAGATATGCAGGCGGGTGCTGGTGGTGATATTCACCAGGAGCTATCGGAACGGATGCCGCAGACTCGAGAACAATTCAAAGAGATGGCGACTTGGTCGGAATATTGAGTGGAGCGGCGAAGCGGTGTGGAAGAGTTGAACATAATACCTGTCATGTCGAGACCCAACGGGCTCCACGAGACTTGCCCGATGTATATATCAGAAACTCTATCGTAATTCCATCGTTTTGGAAGCATTAGACGCTGCATGATTCCTGGAATTCAGGCCAACGCCTCGTCGTATGCGAGTGGGCTTCGCTCTGGCTCTTTCACTCCTCACTTCACTCTCACCGCATCCCCAGAAAAGATAGTAGATGGTGTTCATCGTGCCTGATGGGTTTTCACCGCCTCCACTCTGCCCTCAAACGCTCTGAGAGGCGGCTTTCACTCACCATCTTGCCCGCGGCTAGCTTCTAGTCTATTTAAAGGCTGCCTGGTCCCCTCTTCGTCCTCTCTTCTACATCCCACTTCCCACATTCTACAATCCTCCCAACCAATCCACAGAACACTTTCCCAGGCATCCGCCATCCCAACCCACTTCGCAACACCGCCCTTCACACTCATCACCATGGGCAAAGACACCGCCGACAAAGCCGCAACCAAGAGCTTCACCGGCGACATCGTCGCAGCTCTACTCATGGCATCCGGCACGACGACCATCTCGATGAAGCAGTACGAGCTCATGTCTTCCCTGGACGGCAAGAAGTCCGCCTCTGCCTTCCAACACGACTTTCGCTGCGTGCTTGCGAAAGCCAAGGAACTCAAAGCGCAGGTCGATAGCGGCGAGGAATTCAAGGCTGTGGATGGCGGTACTAAGAAAGGTCCTAAGCGCAGTAAGTTGCATCACAACCCCAACCCCAGTCCGCGTCTACTTCGTCGAATTGCAGAATTGTGGATTTGTATATTGGGGTGAGGACTGGACTGACGCATGTCGCAGAGGCAGACGATACCATCGACGCCCCATTGACGCCGCCCAAGACGCCCAAGAAAGCGAAAGCTGCGCCTAAGCCTCGCACGCCGGCTAAGAAAGCGAGTGCTAAGAAGACGATGTCTCCGTCTCCGGATTCGAGCGAGCTCCAGGGTGGTGAGAATGCGTTTGAGGAGGCTTTTGAGACGTTCATCAAGGCGGAGCGCGAGTGGGACGATGATTGAGTGCGGGTAGCTTGGCTATGAATGGCTGGAATTTCTACTGCAGAGAGTACAGGAATGATAGGGAGTTTGGTATGGCGTTGTTGGTGGTGACGGGAAAGAGACGTGGATTGTGGTAGGCGGGATTTTTGTTTTTGACTCGGTCCATGGATGACCTTTGGTACGCTCCTTTTGGACCTCATCTCTCGGGTTCTTTCTGGATACTGGACTCGGTCGTTCTGCAATGGCAAGCATGGCTAAGTGCGACATCGAAGCGGCTCTCTGGTCCTGTGATATGGAGTTCGGGCGTTTGGAGAAGACAGAATGAGAGGAGAAACCGTCCCTTTTTGGACTCTTTCTTGGGGACATGATGAGTGACCTACTTCCAATCCTCATTTCGAGTCCATGGCGACATCTGAACAGCCTTTGTTGAGCTATACCTCTTACCAAAATCGATTACAAGCCAAAAAGCTTTACAGGCATCCGTTACACTCCCCATACCCATTCAATGGAATCAATCACAGTCGGCGCGAAAGCCTTCTCAGGTAGCTCTCACACTCCATCTACTACGCGCGTTCCCTCCCCTCTCCTTACCATTCAACGCGCCTCGCCACCAACACCCTGCTGCAGCGGTGCGTGCTCGAGCCTCACGCTCGCCAAACCCCAGCTGACCGCCAAGCCGCACCCCTAAACAAACGAAATTACCACCTCGCTAACCAAGACAGCCTCGCCCCGATCGCATCCTCCGCTCACTCAACCCATGACAAGCTTTTTGGCATCCATGATGCAATCTCCGGGCTGAGCATGGAGATCCCCGCTGTCGAGCTGGGCATTGCTGGCAAAGAGCGCGCGGTGTCGTCTAGGTTGGGGTCTCGAGGGTTAGAACTTGGAACAAGCTTGTTGAAGGGTAGACCAATTAGAAAGCTTGGAAGTCGCTTGTTGTGGTTGACACGACTGGAATGCTGATCACGAGGGCAACCACCTGCGCCCGGGCCGCTGCGCTGTGCAACGTCCGATAGCACAGCACTGCAGTGGTACTGTGCTGTTGTACGACAGCAGCACCTTCTGTTCTGCGTCTCTTGCGACTCGAGATTCTGATCACCGGCCGCGACGTCATCTGCGAGATTCGAGGGATCTGCGCAGCGGTCCTCATTTGCCTTGGCCAGGCGGCAGCCGCAGAGAAGGAGGTTCTGCAGACTCGTGATGCCCCTGAAAATTAGGTATTCCCCGGATTTGTTATTGAGTGGCGCGGCTAGGGGCGCATGCAGTTAAGATGATACCGCAGCGGGCCTAGCGGTGCCGTTGGCGCACCATGCGGCCAAGCACGATCGCGTGAAAGGCGCTTGGCTGGGGGAGTCTTTTTTGATCGGACTCGGGACGAGAGACGCTGTTAGGGGGTGACAGGATGGACGAAGAGACCTGAGGGAGCAGCAGCGCGTAGGTAAGCCACATGTGACTGCGATACTTGATTCGAACGCTCAGCTCGAGGAGAGGAGGTCCGGTGCGGCGCGAAACACCTCCAGACCAACAACATCGACTCCAAGGCGTTCGCGATGGAGCGGACAGGGGCAGCAGCTGGCCCCGTCTCAGGCGCAACTGGGCCCCCTTTTGCAGCCGCCCTGCCGATGATTGGGCTCGCTGGCGATTGGTACATGATTCGCCTGGTCATTAGCCCCCATCTGGAACCTTTCCGGATATGGGATGTAGCAATTTGACGGCCATGTTCATTCCAGCCGTTGCTCAGGCTCCTTCAGCCGGGATGTCGAGCTCTCGTAAAAGTCAGCTGGGCCCCCAGAACACTCCTCCTTCTTTCCTTCACTCCTACCCTCCAGTCCTTCCTTCCCAGCAAGCACATACCTTCTTTAGCTGTATACAGCTTCACGACACTCGTTAATCATATCCGACCACCTTACTCCTACGACTATATAACCTTTTTAATACAAACCCCCCTAATCAACAAACACCATACCATCAACAATGCTTTTCATCCAGAGCCTTTTCGCTGGCGCGGCTCTTGTCGCTGCTGTTGCCGCCGAGGTCGCCATTACCAAAGGCCCTGATTTTGGCACAGGCGTCGAGGTCGGCAAGTCCTACACCATCGAGTACACGCCTGCCGATGACACGCCCACCACCATCATTCTCCGCAAGGGCGATGGCGCAAACCTCGACACCGTCGGCACATTGACTGGTAAGTTCACTTTGCGCTTCCGAAACCAAACACCATATATCTAACATCAACCCCTAGAATCCGCAACCAGCGGCTCCTTCCAATGGACCGTCGACACAGCGCTCCCCAACGGCAAAGACTACGCTCTCGAGATCACGCAGGGCTCCGAGACCAACTACTGGGGCCCCTTCCCGCTATCCGGCAGCACTGCCAGCGCTTCTTCATCCGCCGCATCCTCCACCGAGTCCTCCTCTGCTACTTCGTCTGCGTCCTCGTCGGCCTCCAAGTCCGACTCCTCGTCGGCATCTACTACTAAGGCGCCCACTACCATCGCAACCCACGCCTCCGCCTCAAGCACCATCAGCTTCTCCGGCAACCACACCATCTCGAGCGCAACGCTCTCGCGCACCGTCACTGGCTCTGCATCGACCACGCCTACCGGCACTGCTGCTACGACTGGCGCGTCTAGCGTGCCGACTGAGGGCGCGGCGGCTGCTATTGGCGCGAGCCCGATGGCGTTCATCTTTGGCGCTGTTGCGGCGATGGCGTATCTTAACTAGATAGCGATCGTTCTCGAGTACGTGCGTGTGTGTGTGTGTGTGTGTGCGTGTGCTGGTCCCTGGCTTTTCGTTTCGTTCACATGATATACCTTGGCGCTATCTGCATCATGTAGGGTTGATTAGAGTAATCTTAGTTGAGGCGCGCCGATGTATGACGGCTATGACTTGGCATTTATGAGGGTGCTTGTGTGGGTGATTGGGGACTGGGGTGGTGCTGGTGATTTGGGGATGGAAGACAGAGGAAGATGAGACGGGTAGTAGAGCATGTAGGCTGCAAATAAAAGCATATCGTCAAACCTATACAAGGACGTCTCCGAATGGTGTTAGGGTGATGTACAGACCAACTCGTGCCAGCATACAATGCTTGGGATTGTACCACAGTGCGAGGTGGCACGGTGGCTGGTCGTGCGCGTGACAAGCGCTGTGAGACTCGAGATCCTAGAGCATTGATGGCGTCGTGCGGTCTGGGAATGATGGGGGCTTACGTCCAGACATCCTTCAGACCGGCGACTAGGCTGCCGGGATACATATCGGTCGTGAGCGCGAGGCTGAACAGCGTGTTTCATACTCTTCAGCCTGATCTTGCAAACTGCGTACTGGCTCATACCCGACGAGCCGAACCAGATCTTGAGAAAAGGGCTGCGTCGTACAGAGATGGTAGATAAGGCGGTTTGGTGGTCCGAATGCGGGATGCACAATACATGGATGGTGAGATGAGGTTGTCATGTGCGCATCACCTTAGTGAGGTGGAAGGTTGTGCTGTGCGATGTTCTGGAGCCATTTCGCAATACAGAGTAGAGTACACAAGACGTCGGTTTTAAGATGGATGATCATGGGAAACTGCTGATTAGTGCTGTACGTCCACTTAACCTTCTTCTCAAGCTTACAAACTGGAGATGGTCTGAAACGGCCGTCTGGCTCTTGTAGCGATCTGGCTCCCTCGCTGAGTCCAGACCAAAACCGTAGCAGAATGCATCGCATCTTGCGCCCTAACACATTTTTCTTACCACGATTTGCCATATTCTATCTGTAGCAGATGAGCAGATGACCATCTCCATGTTGTCCTCCGACGCGTCGTCGGCAGCTGCATCTGCATTTCGCGATGCCCTGCGCTAGCGTCCTGCAGCGTCATGCAGGGTTGCCTGCGAGCGAGAGGATTTCCGTGGATCGGGCTTGTAGGGCTGGGTGCTTAAGTTGTGCATCCGAGACACGTCGACGGCTTCGCAGCCTTCGCTGCTGCCTTTCGAGAGTTGAACGTCGTGTTCGGCTTCAGCTGCGCGGGGTTCGTATACGATCGTAGGGATGAAGACGTCGGCTCTGTCGTTGTGCCTTCCGTTTTCACGTTGCGCTACCACCTGCGCAGCGTCGTTTTGATGCTCAAATCTACTCCTTCGTCTGTTCGGCCTCTCTGACATTTTCAATCGTTTTCCGAGTATTGGTAGTTTGTTTTTTGATCTTCGTACGGGTATAAGAGTGCCGTGAGGCTCTGCATCGGCATCCGCACGTTTTCCTCGGAACAGGCGTGGAGACCCGGTGGCACCACAGATGTCAAACCCCCACAATAACCACTTGCGCCCACCAACCACACCTTTCGCCCTCGCTGTCAGATCCTGTTTAGTTCCTATAGTCCCTGAGGGCGTCGCGTTCGGAGAAAAAGGACGTCAAGATGCAGCAATCATGGCCAAATATAGGCCCGCTAACGAAATTCCAATGTATAGGGTAACGTGGCAACGTGACGAATTTGTGGAGAGCTTCGGACGTCCGATTGTGTGGCAGGGACAGATGTTATAGGTAGTGTAAATAGGCTCTTGCCATGGAGCTTGTTTGATTTTTTTCTGGTCTTGTTATCTCCACTGTCATTCCAAACCGCACGCTTCCCCAGCTTCCTTCGATCCCTAAACTGTTCAATCGATCTCACTACTCAAACCCTCCAAGATGAAGTCGGGATAT
Source organism: Lophiostoma macrostomum CBS 122681 (assembly GCA_010405375.1). Classification (NCBI taxonomy): domain Eukaryota; kingdom Fungi; phylum Ascomycota; class Dothideomycetes; order Pleosporales; family Lophiostomataceae; genus Lophiostoma; species Lophiostoma macrostomum. Next base: position 21,761 of record MU004599.1, read on the forward strand.
CTTCGGAGAACGACTCTCCTCTCACTCCTCGGCCTCACAGCAGCACAAGGCACATCCTCAACATGGGGTGAGCCATTCACAGTCGACTACACCTCTACCGATACCCTCGTCGCAACTTCGTCCTCCACATATGGCGAGCCCTTCACAGTCGACAACTCGTTATCCTCCTCCAACGTGCCTACCGCGACGGGAACCGTAGTGCTTACCACGATAACTACGGAGAGCACGGCGGAAAGTGGAACGGCGACGGCAACTCTGTCTGGACCGTCTGGGTCGAGCGTCACAGTGACGCTGGCTAGTACAACGCAAATACCAGTCACACTGACGAGCTCGGTGACGGTGGGGAATTCTACGGGCAGTACTTCGAGTGGTAGTTCGCGGAGTAGCACTGTAAGTCATTCTTGGTTACGTGGTACTGTGTCTCTTCCCAAATTCTTCTCATCGGGGAGAAATGTTTATTGGATCTGGGATTTGGAGATGGCATTGCTGACAACTGATATACAGGGAAGCGCAAGTGGCAGCAGCAGATCATCCGGAACCGGATCAGCAAGTGGATCTGGATCTGGATCGACAACAGCAGGGGGTCAGAGCACTGGTGCAGCCGCAATCGCGACCCCGTATGTGCGGATGGGTGTTGCGGGAGTGATTGCTGGCGCTGCTGGTGTGCTCATCATCTAAGCTATGAGATATTGCATATTCAAACGATGAAGGAGAATTGGTGAGGAATACGTGGTGATCACAGAGTGGATAAAGGAAAACAAGGACAAATCGCAATGAGGATAATGGAAATTGGACAACTATTGCAAAGAAACATGGGGTTTCAATACAGAGACATTTCAAGAGCATTGGATCTTGGGAGTCGAGATCTGCAAGGCTAGATATCAGTTATGTAGAAATATCTAAAGGGTCGGTATATATGACCACTTTTAATATGTTATAGGACGAATTCAGATACATCCAAAAAGCTAGGGATCGACATTCAAGAATCTCAGGAACCAATGAAACGCTGACGAGCACTAAGCTTTATTCCTTCTATGATTAGAGTCGTGAAAATATTTAATAGCACTGTACAGCGTATAGGGATGGATGAGTATCGACTCGAGGATTCAAGTTCCACCGCCAGCTTACGAAGTGACACGCCACGCCTTGGAGCCGGTTATCTCCGAGGTCTTCTGATTGGCTAGGACATGCATAGATGTTGTGGCAGGCGTGGCGTTCAGGAACCACCAACGTTCAACGTCCTCGCTCATCTTCCAACAGTACCACACGTCCATCGCCTATCTATAGAGCCTTGCTACAGTACATGTCGACCACTCTGCGGTGCTCTCTCAAGATCTCTCTCTGGCCCCCATATCGTATCGCGCCCTACCCGTCTCGGCACGCAGCGCCCCTGTCCGCCCTATCAGCCTCGTGGATCTCATAACCTTCGCGATGGTATTTCTGCATCGTGCTTCTCGTCGGCCGCGTTACGCCGATAAGCAGCAGAATGTATACCAATGAGGGGCATCGCCTCCTAACGACCAAGACAACGCATACGGCATGCGTGCATAGCCTTGTCGCGCATGTAAACCGACTTCTTCCTTACACTGAGCCTCACTGCAGTCCCCTTGTAAACACCCATGCCCCAGCGGACCATATTCGGACGTTATCCAGAGAAATGATGTGAGCCCACTCTAGGCGTGTCACTTAGAGACTAGTTTCTTCATGGGCTCCAGTCCAAATGATTGTCTCGTGCGAAAGCCGAATGCAATCCCAGCATGTAGACCACTTGGCACCTGGATGCTGCAACGAATTTTCTGGAAGACTGCCGGACAAATATCTACCAGCGATGGCACCGGTCTTACCACAGGATAAGAAGGATTCCATCGCCTTCTTTCATCGCCCCGTCGAGCATAAGCCAGTCAATTTTGTCCTTGGATGCTTGGCGAAACAGCTTGTGGGGTTGCTTGTGCTATTACAAGGCTCCGCGCAGTGGGGGCCGTGTTCCTGGAATTCCACCATATCCGCGGTAGCTTTCTTTTAAGTAGGAGATCGTGTGCTCAGCCCTAGCAACTTCTTACTTCGTCATTCCAGACTTTTACTTTCCGCTTTCTTTGGCCTTTATCTTCATTTCTTTCTTATTTCCGCTTTGTTTAATGTTAACGATAGCACGATATACCCACTTTAGACGTCATCTGGGAACGAGCAATAATGGATTACGATCCGCGCGCTTCGCTGCACGTGGAGGACGATCAACAAACCCTCGAAGCCATGTCGACTTCGGAAGAAAACTTAATACCACAAAAGAAACATATACCACAGTTCATGCCGGAGCCGTTCATCCTTTCTTCAAACAACAAACGCCACAGTAATAATAATTCATCATTTGACGACTACTTCGTATGTATTTCTGGTGTGCTCCTGGTCGGGGCGAGGGTCGCTGACTATTCACAATAGCTTGGTCCGCGAGAACTTGACAGACATTCCAAATGGCCTATGCTACTGCGCATACACGGAAGCTGTTTGCCGGAGCTGGTTCTTCCGCTGCTGGTTGTTGGCGGATGGACCACTGCCGTGTGTCTTTTCTCAAGACATATTCATGACCGTGAGTCAGATGCACAATCCACTAAAATCTCGATTGGCTGACCGTCGCTCTCATATTTTCAACGCAGTCGGTATCTCTCATACACTACTCACTGTTCTTGGGTTCGTTGTTGCGCTGTCTCTATCATTTCGAAGTTCGACTGCATACGAGCGATATATGGAAGGTAGAAGGGCTTGGACGACATTGGGGATGGTATCACAAAATTTCGCTCGAAACGTTTGGATCAATGCTGTAGAGAGGGAGGAATCTGCAAAAGAGGATCTACTGGCGAAGATGTTGGTGTTCTCGCTCTCCGTTGATGGCACTGAAAGAGGGGCTGACCAAATCATAGAACGGCTTTGAATCTTGTCGTCGCTTTTGCTCAGGCGCTCAAACATCGTCTTCGGTTTGAGCCATATACGCATTACAGCGACATCCGGGATCTTGTGCAGCATCTGGACACCTTCGCCAAAGAAGCAACAGAGCTTGAGCCGCATCGAGAAGACCGAGACCCGCCATCCTTCTGGAAATCCTGGGGAGAGTATCTTGGCATCTCTTTCGCGATGTCGAACCCCAGGAAGGTCCTCAAGCGGGCCAAACATCCACTTGGCAACTTACCTCTCGAAATCTTGAATCATTTGACGGTCTATGTTAATAACATCATGGCCGCTGGATGTTTCAAGGCAAACATCTACCAAACTCATGCTCGTTAGTCTCCTACGTACTCCCCATCTCCGCGTTCTGGCGGCTGACTGTGATTTCTTTTAGTAAGCTCAGTCTGGATTATGCACGACATCATGGCGAACACAGACCGCATTCTGAACACCCCGCTACCTCTTGCATACACGATTGCCATCTCCCAACTCACCTGGGTGTACATCCTCATTCTCCCGTTCCAACTTTACACGACTCTTGGGCTCGTCGCGATCCCTGGAACGTTATGTAAGCAATCATCATCACAAGAGCAGACCACCACTTATCAGAATTGACCACTGACCACCCACACAGTCGCCGCATACATAATCCTCGGCTTCGCCTACATCGGCCAAGAAATCGAGAACCCCTTCGGCCACGACGTCAACGATCTGCCCCTCGACGACTTCTGCAACCAGATCGCCGCCGACATTGACATCATCGCCGCCTCCGCACCAAAAGACTCCGAGACGTTCGTCAAGAGCAAGAACAATCGCCTCATGCACCCGCTGAATCATGGCGGCTATGATGTGTGGGAGGACCAGAGTATTGAGGAAATCAGAGAGGCGCTGAAGAAGAAGTCGTTGATTAGTATGAAGAATGTGCAGCCGAAGTTGAGGAGTAGAAGTCGTTATAGTAGGGGGGAGGGGGAGGG
>MU004600.1:0-24836 GCA_010405375.1 Lophiostoma macrostomum CBS 122681
CCGCGTCTCTTAGAGCTAGTAACTACTAGCTAAGTTAATATCTTACCTATTATAAAGCCTATCTTATTAAAGTTATATATATCCTTATTATAGATGCTATATATCGCTTTAGTACACGCTACTAGGTTAAACTAAGGGCTAATAACCTCTAGATCCTCGCAGAGAGCTTGCTATCGATTATAGGGTCGATTAAACTGTATAGTAAGGCTTGGAGTCCGGTTTATAAAGTTCCTAGGCCACTTCTCGCTAACGTGGCCAGCGTCGCGCTTAGCAACTAGCTTATTTGCTATATCTTGTACAGCGCCTAATATAGGTATAAATCCTCGCGAATCTAGGTTAAGTATATACCTAGTAATTACCTCCTCTTCTAGCTTAGTAAGCTTCTTTAAATTTGGCTTGTAATCGCGTCGCGCAGTAATTCTAGCGTGTTGGCGGTAGAGCGTGGTTTTAGGAACGCTGTAGATAGCAGCAGCGCGTCGTCTACTCTGTATCTAGTTTTAATTAATAGCTAAGATAGCAAGGTAAATATCTGCTTCTTTATAGGGTAATTGAGTAAGGTTTAGTTGAGCCATTGTAGTTCATGAGTGACGCGTCGCAGAAAGTTAACGAGGTGCGCCGCTCGCTTGCCTGCGCCGCTCGCTTGCCGGTTACGTTACATCTAGATCATTTTCATGAATTCGAGAATTTGTGGGGCCACAAGACTGTACTGACTGTAGAATGGTACAAGGTCACTCGAGCTCTTCTTCCATAATTCTTTGGGGTCGTGTGAGCCAACTAGTGCTTATTGTGTGTTGAGAGGTGGGGCAACTGAATAGCGAAGGAACAGTCGTGCATAGTGAATATTTCAACATCTGAGTGCCTTATTCATCGGCTCAAACTATTCTCATGCTCGTCGAATGGCAAATCTATCGAGATCAAGTCACAGATTTTAGGACCATTCTCGAAGTTCAACGTAGCACTATGCCCTGAACGTATCCATCGGCATGGCCGGCCTATATACATCCTCAGAGTAGGTTACTGGAGGGACTCTTGGGAAAAGACTATTCTAAACGCGCATACTCGCACACAGTGCGGCACACTATCGCATCACTGTCAATACCGTGATCTCGTGGGTCTCGCCGGAACAACATATACCTCTTCCGCACGAGACATTGATGTTGACATGGTGCTCAACCGTGTGTGATTAGCATTGATTCTTCCATTGACGATACAGATTGACATAATTTGCGAAAAGTGATCATAATCATCACGAGATGCGAGGCATCTGCATTCGGGGCGTTGGAAGAAAGGGTGCTCGTGTTCCGAAACGCTTCCAATCGTGAACCTGAGACTTTTGATCGGGTTTAACATCCAACCTTGGTTCACTTTTGGTTTTGATGGTCACTACTCATGGTATTCTGCTCGATTGTAATGGCAACATTCGACTGATTGCGTCGCACTTGAGCAAGTACCACCCGACGGCCCGACCTAACCATCATGAACACTCAGTGGCACAGAGCTCAATCGGGACTCCTCAAGTTCATTTACGAATCATGAATTGAAAGATGGTCCGTCTCATTGCATTCATGTGTCTCCTTTGTAATGTGCCACACGGCACAATCCTGGTGCATGACTCATTTGAGCCAACTTGTCCCAGCGTCGAACAGCACATACAAATGTGCCAGTCATTAAAGCGACTAAGTCTCACATCAGCGAAAATGAAATCTTCAAATTTCTCTACCATTTCGAGTCCAGCGGCACAGAGATGCGCCGGTGAGCTGGAGCACCAAATGTGCTGTGGGTTAACGAGTCAATAAGACCTCTCAATTGAAGAGTATTTGTGTGACAAATGGGGCATCTACGTGGTCACATGTACGCAGACATAGTTTGGTTAAATTCGATTTCCATGTTTCCATGTTCGTATCATAGCGTAAATACGTTCGACGGTCAGGTTCTTGTTCAAATTGGCCCGCACTCTCATAAAACAACTGCGGCCTTGACGGACAGAGACAACTACTACACAACCCACTAATAGAGAAAGGGCTTTTTTGTATTCCCACGATGGGGAACAGTACCTTGAAATTCTTCGCAGCTTCGAGGACAACCTTGTCGTCGCTTACGTCCTTCTTTGACTACAAAGACAAATTTGAGCAGCCCGCGACTGCCTCTGTTGCAATTTACTCTTCCATTATCTTCTTTACATTCATATTTTTACTCCAAAAAGCATGGTCTCGCATCCACGACAAAAACCTTTTCAAAACTTGGGGCTCGCAAAAGCCAGTTTGGTACCCACACAAAGATCCCATCCTTGGCCTTGACGTTCTCTTGGAGTCCGCGAAAGCGGTGACACAGGGCCTCCTCCTTGAAATGACTAACGGCTTCTTTTCCGAATTCGGCAGAACTATATCATGGCTCCATCTTGGGCGACAAGCGATCCTGACTGTGGATCCAGACAATCTAAAAGCTTTACTCGCGACGAAATTTCACGACTTTGGACTGGGCGCTGAGAGGATGAATGCTTTGCAGCCGCTATTTGGGTCGGGCATTTTCAACTCGGATGGCGAAACATGGCAAGTAAGTTGCTTTCTAGTTCCGTTGTATGCAAAGGCATCAGTATAGTTATAGTAGAGATGTACCTCATCACATGTAATGCTGACTTGCGTAGCATCAACGCATGACTCTTCGCCCATTCATGGCTCGTGTAGGAGCTTGCGAGTTAGCCATCTTCGAGACTCACATCCAACAGCTTCTCAGCACCTTCCCTACCAACCTCGACACAATCGAAATCCAAAAATCTCTCTCCTCATTCACGCTTGACGTATCAACAGAGGTGTTTCTAGGGAAGTCGACTAATCTCCTGTCGTCCACCTCGCTCGCTGGGGAACGGTTTGCCGCAGCTTTCGATTACGCTCAAAGGACTCTTTACGGCGAGGATAAGTTCAGCGTAAGTTTGTTGATAAAAAACTTAATCTTCAGAAACGCTCGCCTGAAGTCGTCACTTGACGAGATCCACGACTTTATCGACAATGTTTTGGACGAGTCCAGAGCAGCCTCAAAGGATACAGCTTGCACGGATCGCGACCAGTCATTCTTAGCCTCGGTACTGGACCAAGGCAGAACGAGAGAGGAGCTCAAAGCGGACATACTCAACATTGTCCTTGCAGGCAAGGATACCATGGCGACTCATCTCTCATCAATTTGGCACTTTCTCAGCCAAAATCCCTCTGCATATGCACGGTTGCGCTCAGAGATCAGTGTCCTCAACAGTCAACCTCCGACGAAAGATGACCTCAATCGATTTCCATACCTCAATAACTTCCTCAAGGAAGGTCTGTGCATACCTCTTGCAACCATATGCGTGTAAGGCTAATAGATGATACCAGTCCTTCGCCTGCAGCCCCCAGTCGCATTAAATCAACGCACAGCAATCAGAGATACCTACATCCCGCATGGTGCCGGACCCGATGGTCTCTCTCCACTACGGGTACCACAAGGTGCATCAGTGGGCTACTCGGTCTACGCGATGCATCGACTTTCGGAGTATTTCGGGGACGATGCCGAGGTTTTTCGACCGGAGCGATGGGAGACAATAAGACCCCACTGGGCATTTGTGCCGTTTCACGCGGGGCCGCGAATGTGCTTGGGTCGTAAGTTTTAACAATTTTGAGGGTTCCTGTGTGTGCAAATGTGTTGCAGGCACTGACAATCTGTGTGCAACAGAACAATACGCGCTGGCGCTAGCCAAGTACTCGACGATTCGATTGATTCAGCATATCCAGGCAGTGGAAGATAGGAATGAGTTCCCGTGGACAGAGAAGCTCGGTATGGTCTGTTCGTCGATGCATGGCGTTAAGGTGGCTCTAGTCTTTGATAAAAAGATAGAGGCCAAGGCATAGCGATATACCCTATAGGTAGTATGCATTGATTCCATAAGCAATACTAACGAACTCCATGTGATAGTTATTGAGCTCATCAGTATTCCATTCGGGTCGCTTGGGAAGTATTTAAACGAGATGTTAGCCCGAGCACACAACTCCAAGTGTGCATTACTTTGGCTTCATTACGTGACAAAGCCCCAGGAATGACGAAAATTAGCACAGCGTTCGCACTAGAACCGTTTGGTTGTACAGTCGTTAAGGCCCTCTAAGGGGAACAATGTGCACTACTAAAGTGAAATGCCCAGGTGGTCACGGGGCCGAAGCACGTAACCTTCTAGATGGGGGTTGCACCTCCAGGTCATGAAAAGTGCTTTGGGCGATTGATCGAGGTGGGCTTTGGAAGGGTTGATGGGCTAGCTAGGCCCCACTATGAAGGACTTTTGACGCGGCTTAGGCTGCACGTCGCTACGGATTGTGGGCACAGTAGGCAGTAATGCGATAGGCCAAGGGAACCTAGTCAGGTTGATGCTTACCGACCCCAGCGACCTGGTTCCGAGTCGGGATTGAGGGTAAGTAATCTGAATGTTAGATTCCTTGCTTGTCATTTCAAGGGATGAATCCTTGCGGAGAATGAGAGACGATCGAATCTGTATCACTGCGTTTTTTGGACTCCTTTTTCCCGACTCAGTTTAGTGAGAAGGGATCGCGAAGGTAGCGTGCTTTGTAAAATCGCCGAAGCGTGGCAGTGTCAGGATCAGGACCCAAAGGTTTCAAATAGCCTCCCTCGCCAGAAAGGCCGTGATCCTCTCGATCGCCGTCTGCATGACTTTCGTTGGCACGGAAAATCGTATGCGGCACCATCCGTAATCCGAGTCCACACCGTTGTAGAATCTGCCAGGACTTACGCGAACGCCCTGTACGGCCAGTCGCTGAAAGAATGCCTTGTCCTCCACGCTACTTCTGATACTCCTTCCAAGCTTCGCAAAGACAAATATGCCATGTGTGGGTGGGACAAAATCGACGTGCCATCGGCGGAACGCATCGGCGAGAACTCGATAAGATTCCGTTAGGCGTTCCGAATTGAGCGCTAGTAAGGTCGGGAGCTGCGACCACTGCAGTAAAGATGATAGGTAGAGGGAGGCAATATTGTTTGTATGCGAAGCTGTAAGCAGTGTCATGGCACTGCAAAGTTCAGGATTCTGCTGTGATATGAGACAGCCCTAGCATGTGTGTTAGCGTATAGTGGAGCGCCGTTACGGTTTCTCGACTGACCACTCTAAACCCGCTGGAACCGAAAAGCTTACTAGCACTCCACACAACATGCACTCGACTTGGGTCAACCTTGACAGCACCCTCAGGCATGAACGGCTCTGTCAAGGATAGAGCAGAGACAAATGGATGCTCGTAACCTGGTGTATCGTTCAGAGTAGCAAGCGCATACAGCTCATCCGATATGAGATGAAGATTGCGCTCTTGACAGAATTCCATGCATTCGATGATCGCTCTCCTTGGATAGCATCTAGAGAGCGGATTGTGCGGATTGCAAATGATGACAGCTTTGATCTTCGATCGATCTGATGCAAAGTTGTACGCTGCTTGTAGGGAAGCGAGGAGGTAATTATCGTACTTGTGGTACGTAGGCGGGTGGGCGGCGATGGTGTTCACACCAGGCCGAACCTTGACGAAGTGATCAAAGCCATCTAGAGTCTCGGTCAATTGTATTCTTATGAAAGCATGGACGTGGAAACGTACCCCAATAAGGACCGGGCACAATGACGCTGTCGCCTTCGTCGCAGACGGCATGTACCACGCTCTCAATCGCATCACCAGCTCCAGCTGTGAGGACTAGGTGCTCCAACGTCACTGGATGTATGGGTTTGAAATGGGTGTTGAAGAAGGCTGCCAGAGCTGCGCGCAGAGCCACGTCCCCACCGTTCGGGTCGGGTAAAGCGAATGCCTGCAAGGCCGATTCAGCTCAGCGTTGGATAAAGTCCGGCTTGGTGAGGCTTACATCTGCAGTTAATTCATCCTCCACGGCGGTCTTGAAGAATTCCTGCAATTCTTCACGAAGTACTTCATTTTGTCCGTTCGAGAGATCGATTGCGGTAGAAGCGTTGTAGTTTTTAGGTAGGGCATGCGCGGCAGAAACAGGTAGTAGCTCTTGCACCGCCCTGCTCATGCGCGTGGAGAGGCCCGAATCCATGGTTTCTGAGCTATTGTCCACGCATGCGAGGGCCTGAATCTGGCTGCAATTCGGAGCCGGGCCAAAGTCGGCCTTCAAAGCCCAGCGAGTCGGTCACGCTGAGCAGGCGCAAATGAAAGTTGCGGGCGTCAAGTTTCCATGCTCCAACGGTGGCCTGTCAGCGAGAGAAGCTTTCCAGGTCAAGAGAAGGCGGACGCGGAGGTTTTATCCTGTGCCGCAAAGTCGTCAGACCCTGGGGACCCTCGAAGCGACCAAGGCGTTTAGCTGCAGGAGACAAGGAGGGGTTCGCTTATCAGGGTTGTCGCTGCCGCGTGCCAATGAATAAGGCAAACAGTTCACATTCCAGTCCGCCATTGCACGCGTGGCGTTCCGCGAAGAGACGCTTGCAGATTCTTTCTTTGAACAAGATATCGCTCGGTCGGAACGACAGGCATATCAGCACATGTGGATGCCCAAATGATAATAGCTCTTGATCTTCATTCGCTAGACTTGCGTGTGTCCAAGAACCGCTCGCTCGGTGCGCAGAACTCATAGACGGATACACTGGTTACCCTTGCGCTTCGCACATGCATGACATCTAGGTCAGCTGTCCAAAATCATATGTAGTGATCCTCGAAAAGTCTCGCGGCTGGCTATCAACCTGTTGACGCGCCTGAGGTCCGAATGGGTGATTCATGATGAAGAAGGGGTTGCATTTCGCGTCCAAGGCGGTGCATCGCAGCTGATGACATTATCGCGATGAGAGCAACGGACAACTAAATAGCAGCGAAATGAATAGCCCAGTATTAGAGCTTGTTGCATGATGATGGGCGAATTGTTGGTTCTGGGGGGAAGTAGAAGAGGAACCGCTGGAAGGTCAGCGACGATGAAAAAGCGGCTGCGGATCTAAATTTGCGCTAAGCCACTTTTAGGTTCGTCGGTGTCTACACACAGTCTTGCCTCTACAACGCCCTATGAAGACGACCTCATGGATTGATATCACATGGAATTGATCTAGGACGAAAAGATGAAGGACATAGTCTGAACAGATACAACCTTGGACCATAAGTGCCAGGCAATAGCGCCGGGGCAAGTGTCAGCACTTGAGTACAGTATTTGTGCAGACATTGCTCAGATTTATCTACGTGATCTACGTGACTCTTTGATAGAGAGGTCGCCCTCAATGCTAGAACTGGCATTCTGACCAAACCAAATGCACAGAGTGCCTGCAGGTCAGTCCCGAGGGAGACCTTACAAAGATGTAGAGCAAAGACGGTAGGGGTATTGATCTAGATTGGCTTGTCGAAACTTTTCGGTCACGCTGTCACTGCCTGATAAGTTGATCGCAGTGAGCCGACGTCTTGGATGGATTCTAGCTTTGTTAGCCTTGTGCATAAGCTGCATGCTGCTGCCGCCGAGTCGCCACGTCGTTGCGAACATACCGTCCAGGGCTATGCTTCAACTGGCTGATACTTGATTCAAGTCACGTAGGCTGATCAACCAAAACAAATCGAACAAGCCCCCAGGTCATCACCGGCGCCACACTGATTCTTGCTCACACATCACCATGTCGGATAAGCGAGGAGGCTGAGTCTTCTGTTATACGCGCCGATAACGATCCATGGACATATGCAGGCATGGAAAGAACCGCTTCTGAATGAATGCTATGTATTTATCAATTACATTACTTGGTAGAACTCGTCCACGATACATGTTCAAAGGCGTCACTCAGAATTGACTTACCACGAGACAAGATCTTAGACTTACATGTGCACTCGGACATCGTTGCCTTTGACAATTCGGGACATCGCAGGAGCCTCGAGATTCGATAGGTCGAGGATGTATCGCTTAGAGACGGCGACGAAGACGAAGATTGGCTTGTCTTGGATTTGAAGTCTCGCCTGACAGCCCGTAGAGTCGACCAATTATTCATGGAAGGATCATAGCATCGGAGACCGAGGTGTACTGGCTCCCAAGCCAATTGACAATACAGGCTACCTCGCATGAGAAGAACAGCTCGAGGCCTAGAAGAGGAGTGTAGTGAAACGTGGAACTTCCTAGGCAGAATCGAATTGAACCTGCATTCGCTATGCATAGGTTAGTTGACCAGACTCTAGTGCTTCTAGAGAACTGTGTACTATGCGCTTTGAAGGTCCGAAGTGGAGTACGCCGACAAAGTGTCCGAACGAAGGTGGATCTAGGCTTTCGGACGATTGAGCCCAACGTCGCTTTTTTTCTGAAACGCCTAATGAGTTGTTGTGCTCTAACATATGGCATCTAGACCTCCGACCAGGTGTTGCAATTAGAAACCTCGCATTAAGGCATGTTGGATGCATTGCCCAATCCTCTGAATGGTCTGTAACACTGCTAGATAGTCCGTATCATGGCTAGAACTGGGCATCGTCTAGTATCCTGTTAGGCGCGGGTGGTCTCATAGACTATACGGGTGCCGTTAGAGTCTTATACCACTTCATTCTTCTCCTCGGGTGTTTGGGCTTGGTAGAAAGCTAGAGTGTCATACTCGATGTCCACTGAACCTCAGTACACCGGACATACTTTTCCAATCTTAATCGAGAGATGGTCCAAGCTAGCGCAAAGCTAGTTGTAAGCCAGCCATCGTCTCTTGGCTCTCCATGTCCAACCATCCGTGCGCACCAATACGATCCTTCGGGGACCAACCGACCAGTTTAGGACTCATCCAGCGCCGTCCAGTTTCTGAGCTTTGAGAAAGCCAAGCTCCAGATCGAAGTCGTTCCAAGAACCGCGCGGCAGCTGTTACGTAGTGGAAGTGCCTAGTCCCGAATGTCCCGTACTTCAAGTCGCTAGACAGGGCAACGTGCTTCGATGACAAGCTTAGTCTGGCATGCCGCTTGCTGATACATAGCGTCGCGGGGTCGACAGCCATGAATTCCAAAAAGGATACTCGGCGCGGGACAACGAATATAAGGCAACCATGCCGTGTCTTACATGTATGCCGCGCCCCAATCCCCGTCAGGCCCGCGATACGCCGTACAGGGTCGAGAACAAGCTCGATGTTTGTTGGCATGCTGCAAAAGCATCAATAGCCCTTTCCCAAGAGCCAACATTACCTTCTGTTCCTTCTTCGACAACTTGCAACGGAAGTTGCGGCCACTGCCCGAGCTCCATCTGGAAGAACCCGCCGGCGACCATGATCTTGACTTCCGAGAAGTTGTACACGCGGTACAAGAATCCGGCCGACGAAATTGACAAGAACCTGAGTGTCAATTACCTCGAGCCAGACCCGCGATATGCTCTTCGAGTTCCAGAGATTCGACCGGAACCCTTCCCCTCTCCTTCCCCAGCGATGTACGACCTGGGGCTGTCGCTTGTTCTACCGCCCCCACCTCCAACACCAGGTGATGAGCTGGAAGAGAAGGATACGAGGTTGATGCAGACGGTTGCCGCGATACCTAGTTCGGAGACAGCAGCGGGAGGCCTTGGAGAGGAGAGGACGAATGGATTAGCTCGGACATCGACGATTATCTTCCATCCGCAACCTTCCGATGATACAGACGAGGAGGCTCCGCTTCTGACTCGCACGATTACCGCGATATACGACCCCGATGGTGCACCATGCGAGAGCAAAGGTCCTAGCGACGTCGCTTTGACCGGATCGGACACTGTGCTTCACAAACGCAAGCCAAGCTCTTCTGACACAGTACCAACACGAGATCAAGCAGAGACCGACTGCCCACTGCCTTCGACTTCTGATTGTGCAACACGGCGCCCACAGTCTGCAGCCGGTATCCGATCTCCTGAGCATACCCCACCACCGATGCGGCCGACGACATCGTATACGGAGTCTCCGAGCCCATGGACGATGAAGGTAGAAGACAGCCCACCTCGGAGACGGAGCAGCCCACGAATCGAGGAGGTGTCGCCACGGTGGGAGTGGCCTCTCGTTGAGTCTGGAGCCTCTTCGCCTTCGGAACGGAGTCCATGGCTAGACTTCTTGATCCCCGCACTGACTTATAATACGCCGAGTTGCATTGCAGGCGATTTGGCAGTTCCGTATCAGTGCGTCAAGCGCGATGCTGAGCTACGGGATTTTGGGATGTTGGAGGTAGGCATTTGGGGGGAGCAGAGTCATCGTGGCGTCGGCGTCTAGATCTGTGGGGTGGTCCCTCCGTGCGAAGCTGGCATTTGAGGAAAGGTTCGTCGATATCGGAGTCCGACGGGGTTGAGGTCGAGGCGCACGGCGTTTTCTACGGATCTCATAAGCAGTGGGGGCGCGTCGCGCTCGGACCGGTGTTGGGGTTTTGGCATGGGATTACGATGGGTAGGAACATATGTTTTCGAAATTAGGACTTAATGAAAGGTATGAGGAGCGCGCCGCATTTGAAGGAAGCTTCGGACTTGCTTGCGTAAGTGATGATGTTGTAGTGTTCCAGTTGCTGGATGAAAAGTGAGGGGTTGGGCGATCTCTCAGCCTGGGACGGTAAGGATAAACGAGGCGTCCAAGCCAAAATAGTGATAGATCGCTCTTCCACGGATCTGTGCCGCTGTCACACCGCAGATCTCGCAAGATGATCCTGTCCTCGGTCGAAGAAGTTCAAATTTCTCTGAGATCCACCTTGTCTGCATGGTATATATAATTTAGTTTGCGGCAAATTTGTTATATTCCTCACGCAGCTGGAGTTTCCAGCCCGCTTGGCTCAGTGGTAGAGCGTATCACTAGTAAGCCGCTATGATAAGGTCATCAGTTCGATTCTGATAGTGGGCATCTCTTTTGTTGACCGTGGAGCTTGGCTGCAGCTCTGTGCTTAGATTCATTTTGCTTATTTCTTTTGTCACGCTTCTTTAACATCCGTACAGCACTTCATTATGCCAACAAGTTCAATCAACAGAAGCTGCACATTGCTATCGAATCACGATTCGTGGACCTTCTTACTCTACATAGGACCACAACATTCGGAATGAAGAACGCTACAACTCAGTCATCGAAAGAACGAGATTCACTACGTAGGACCGTGAGAACATGACTAGCAGCTGCTAAGCCCCTTCGAAAAGTGTCTCATTGAAGAGTGCCTCTTGCCACAGCATCAGAGAATCCTCATCCGAGTCGAAGAAAAAGCTGGTCTCCTGACTCTTAGCAGTGTGAAGTAGTGGAGCAACTTGTTCCGGGCTTTTGAAAACAGACAGAAAGCAGGCGTTCGCGCAGACCATTGGAGTGGTCTCTTCATTAGCGGTGACTCGCCGCCCATCAAAAACCCCTTTGGAAGGCTGGGTAAATCGTATGGAGGCAGCTGCTTTTTGTCGTCAACATCTATCAAACGGCGGTCTTGATAATGTAGAGGGCCTTGAGATGCCACATCTATACACGTTTCGAACTCTCCGGCCGACAGGAGTGAAGTTCCCGGAATGATCCAGGGATGCCTTCGGTACCCCTCCTCTTGGGTCGTATCAAGATCCAATATCAGGGAGTATCGGTTCTTTGCGCACCAGAGTGAGAGCGGGCCTTGAACGATGATGAGATCTCGCAATGCTTCCTGTAGCTGCATGTTGTAGGAGCATTGGGAGTTGTCGATATCGGCTCCAGAACTCTGGGTTGCAACCGAGAGAGGCCATACAAATGCGTACAATGATCGACGTATCTCCCAATTTACTGGATCAAGTCGAGTGCGAAACAGGAAAGAGACTAGAACGACGCGATCGTTGTCTCATCTGACTGGTTTAGCTCGGGTCCAATATTCTCCCAGATCATATGAAAGGCTCGTCCTGACTGGCAATGCGAAACAAAGAAGATTACCAAAGGCTTCTCGGTTATCACGAGGTATCCTGTCTAGGAGTTTCTGGCCTCCATATGGACCGGTATTGCTACAGACCTGGAAGTGAAATGTAACGATATCCGAATGTCGAACGCAAAAGGAAGACGCCCAGGCAGGTGAGTCTCTGTGGCCAGGTGTAAACCCAAGCAGAGGATGAGATGAGGCGTCTTGGCTAGGAGAAATCATCCGAGAGTTCATTGTCAGCGAAGTCACTCGTCGTGGGAATCGGTGAATTGAGATCTTGGGCGCCTGATCCATTATCAGGAGCACCTTCATCTGTACAGGACCCGGATACGGTAGCACCAAATTGGTATCCCCAGAGACGCCAAAGGAACCAATACTCAATCAACAGACGCGCATCTCTCACGTGCACTTCGCTTCTACTCCTTCGCCAACCAGATCGACTCAATATAGTTATGAGTATATTTACATGCGTTGATCTGTTGCTGTAAACAACACAGAGAGTGAAGACAATGTATCGCGATCCTACTCAATAAGATAAATAGAAGGGCGAGCCAGATAAAGGAGGCTCAAAAGGTCACTGTACACAACGAAGCAAGTCAAGGTCGAGATGCCATCGCCTAGTGCTGTCCTTTTTTGGGTATAGAGAAGAATATTATTACTGTTTCACCCCTCTCATATTTCCAGTTCAAATCATTCAAAGATCTATCTCTTCTAATCAAGAATCAAAGAACAAAGACTCAACAATCTGAAGCTCTTACGAGCACTACTCTATTCTCTCGAAACAGGTGCAACAATAACTACCGCTCTCAACCTATGGGAGCAAGATTGGTCATCTGCTTTAAGACTACAAGCCACTCACGGAGGTTACGCCAATCTTCCTCACTAAGGTTCTCTTCTCCATCGATGAAAATGTTATCTTGAGCGATGGCTTCGTCAAGCAAGCCAGCTAGGTTCGCGTGTTCTTCCAGACTCGAAGACTTGAAAGCGAAGACGCAGAACTGTGGACTAGTCTCCGGCCACAATAGTGGTCGCTTGACGAGCAGCGATTTTCCATCCATAAGCGCGGGGGGTAAGCCTGGTAGAGGATGTGGAGTCCATAAATGATCCCTTGCCGACGGTATCAAGCGTATATGATCTAGTATCTGTGGATCCTGGTTTTGTCTCGCCTTAATGTGACCCAAGATCTGAGGCTCAGACATTGAAGTTCGATTGGGTACCTCCCACGAGATACTGAGATCATTGCAGTCGACTTGACTCTGGGTGCTCGCCACCAAAGTATAATCTTGAAGCGCACACAAGACGGAAACAGACCCTCTTAGATGTTGCAAATCCTGGAAAGATTTCAGTAAATCCTGAGACCTTATATTCGGCTGAGACTGCAGTGTGCCCCACTCCACACAACAGATCTGTCTTGTGATCTGCCAATCGGGCTCCATGTACGTACGGAAAAAAAGAGATACTGATATCACTCCATCGTTTCGCTTTGTCTTTGGCGTTCTTCCGGTCCAGTATTCCTCGAGCTTTTGAAGATCGTTATCTGTGGTCGAGAAGTGTTGTCGGTTGCCAATCGTAGAATCCCGCAAAGTTCGCTCACGCGAAGATGCCTGTATTCTTACGAAGGAGAACGAGACGAGATTAGAGTGCCGTATGCAAGCGGACTTTGTCCAACTCGGAGAGTCTGCGCCATCAGGTCCCCATCGAAGGAAATAATGCATATCTGCAGTTCTAACAGGACCGGCTATCCAATCGATCATGTCACTGGTGATACGGTCTGTCATTGTATCATCTTCTTGGCCATAGTCAAGTGCCGTGGGTTCTGTTGAGTCACCCGTCTCGTTCCCTATGCGCGTTTCACCATCCTCGTCATCTCTAGTATTACTTTCCCCGTCTCCGTCGCCATTCTCCCCATCCTCATCCTCACTGATGTTGAAGTTTTCCACCTCGTCTAGTCTTTGAGAATAACGAGAAGGCGCAGACTCAGATGCGATGGAGGGCGTGTAACGGAAATTATCTGTAGAATGGATCAATTCGCTGTTTGTGCGGATTATCAATTTACTGAGGCAAGCTCGTATCTGTGGCCGATAGACGTCACGAGCCCAACTCCAGATATAATCAACAATTTGGAGAATTTGTAGGGCACTGTCTTGTGATTCGATTGTGCCACGCCAAAGTTCGTACATGCGCTGCTGCCATGTTAGTTCTGCATAATTCGGGAACCAGGATGTGAATGCTTACTACACCCTTAGAGTCTAAAGTCCCGGCATACAGCCGCCAGTCATCTCCCTGGTACGCAAAAAACCATACCAATGGAAACTCACAATCAATGCCACTGGCTTTTCTGAGATTATTCTGAATCTGCAGAAGTCGCCGCACCGGAAATGCGGTTTGCATCTCGATCGCTCGGAAACCCGGGGAGTTCCTTTCTTTCTTTGCCTCTACTAGTAAAAAAGGGTATAAAGCCCGCATTTTAGCTACTAGGCTATGAGTGAGTAGGTGCTCGGTTGACAAGGCCTGTGTACACAGGTCTCTGGTGGCACCTAATCCGATGATCCGATCAGGTGCCATGGAGATCGTCAAGCTACCCAAATTGGCATCCTCAGGTCCATGAAACATTGGTCGTGAGACATGAGAGTCAAAGACTGGTCCTTTCTCATCATCTCTAATTGCCGTCAATAAGTGATACTGCTGTATGACGCTGGCGTTATTTGTGACGTACTTGTTCGCGAACTTGACTGCTCTTTTGCGACATTCCGATGGTTCACAATGAGACCGTCCTTTCCGCTTGTCTTTGAGTTCAGACTTTGCGTTGTCATTCAGCGGGAGAGCCTCGAAGAGTGCTGTCCAAACTTCGTGACCACAGGCATGGCTAACTTAGTTAGTGACTAACTCGACCTCTATGATGATTCCACCAACCAGACAACGTTCTCGCTTACGCTCAACCGTCCTAGGACTAGGTGCTCGACTTTATCCCTCCACTCAGCCTCGTTGATACCGGTGTCCTTGCGTATCTCGAACGCTCTCGCGCGTAGCTTCCTCACGGTGTCACGCACTGTTTCGAGGACGGTCGGATTGTCGTTGCGTCTCTCTTTGAAGAAATCTTCATAGCGCAGTGTTCCGATTTTACGGATGACTTCAAACAATCGATTGTGTTCCCGGGGCCAGTCCCTGGGTGGTACAGGACCGAGGAACTGAATGTCGTAGCTGTCAACCAAAGATCGGTACTGTTCGTGCGAGAGTTTCTTCTTGGGTGGAGCCATCTGGCAGGTCGGTGAGTCGATCCAAAGTCTTCGGTCACCTAGATAGCCATGTCTTGGGTATCTCAGATTTGGACTCTCGTTCTCGAGCCTACGTCGGCTGTGCTGTGGCTGCCTAGCGACCCGGTAGCGTAACTACCGACTCGCCAACGCCTTGAAGATATCGTTGTTACCCTAGGTATCAACTAGGAAAGTATCAGAAGCTATGTCAACATTGATTGGCTCTGCAGTCACGAAGCATGTCTTATAACTGCAACACGCATGAATGATGTATAGCATATCCTGTGGCTCGGCGGACACGAGTGCTCCTGCGCGGTTCGGGACGTACTTAGCCAGGGGAGGCGGCGAAGCGCCCGCAGCCCCGACAACACGCGTGGCTGACTGCAAGGCTTTCACAGCCACAGCACCAGTGCGCCACCTTATATATTGGAAGGCAGAAATCATTAGATTAGCATTGGTTTTTGCACGGCTTGTAATAGCCTATGACGCCAGACGCAGATCGTTATTCTCAAGATCAGCTAGACTGATCGAAAGCATTGCAAAGGGCTTGCGCAGTCAATCTGCTCTCAGGGTATTCTGGTATTGGGTCGTATATCCTACATGACATAGACCAGAGCCTTTGCGACTACAGTTCCTTGCGATACCTCCTCGACGCCCTTTCGGAATCCATTGTAGTCCACCATCTGCCGCTCGTACGCATAGACGCGCAGGCCAGGAAGACTAGGCAACTTAACGAAGCGATTCCAGTTCAGCTTGCCGTCCTCCTTACCCCCACGCATCCAATTAGCAGGCTCATCCACCATACAACTTTCCTCAAATGGAGTTCCTCTGTCTGGCCAGACACACTCAAACAAGTCCTTGCCAACCATAACTAGACATTTAATGTCCAACGCAAGTTGGAACGGGCGCACCAGAAGTTCATTCAGTTCCTTCGTCACTCTGGGTCTTTTTTTCTCTTCTATGACTGGATGCAATGCTGCCGTCAAACGTGTCGCAAGCCTTTTCGCATAGCGAGGGAGGTCGACTTCTTGGAAGTGTTTGTCCTTCATAACTGTCAGGTGAGCTGCAAAATCTACACCTCGTAATACGGTTTGATCACCTGAGATACGTCAGATTGAACACCAAAGATCTTGAGTGTTTCTTACACACTGAAGAGATTAAGGACCTATATGCCTCAAGAAGTGGTGTGCTCGCCGTGTCGGGAAATCGCAAATCCTTCTCAAAGACCCATTTTGAGATAGCTGCACCGGTGAGAGACCGTACTAAGTCGGAAGTAATGATGTTGCCTTTCCCCGTCTCAGGATCTGCGAGGTATGTTTTAACGGACTTGCCGAAGACGCTGTTGAGCAGAAGCATAAGATCGGATGTGGGCTCTAGAATGATATACGAAGGTACATGTTGTAGACCATCCATACCTCGAATAAAGCCGCATGACCTCCTCAGTTCATCATGCTTGTTTGAAATTCGAAGACATTCCGTAGGATATATGACCCCGGGGTCGATTGCCAGAAATGGTTTCAAGATGTCTTGCTTTCTCCTTTGTGCAGTGAGGTTGGCTATAAGCGTGCACTTGCTTTCCAGAGCCTTCCTCATCTCTGCGTCCACTCCGTTCGTCTCGAGTCCGAAGGCTTTCAATTCGACGTATCTTCTTTCTAGTCGTCTGCACTCTTCCTCAGAATCTTCTAGGCTTTTTTGAAGGCGATGTTTATCTTGGAGCAGATCGTCAAGGTCCTGAAGCAGGCTTGATTCTTTTGCGCTCTGCCTTGAATAACTCGGGTTTGAGCAGTTGAGTTCCGAAGCCGTACGAGGAGACACATAGCGATCTTTTCTTTGCTCCGCACATGACTTGAGCGAATGACTGTCTTCCGAAGAACTTGTCGACTTGTGACTAGATTCAACAGTTGGTGCATCCTGGGCGATAGACAGTCTCTTTTGTGGGACCAAGATAGTGGGTGATCTTCTGCAGGTTTTGAGTCGCACATGCTCGTAAATTCGTGGAGTCTAATGGTCAGTGAAAGTCCAAAAGTACTCTCGTACACGTTCTATGGCTCTTGTGCACTTACATCGTAAGGTGTACTTCTAAGTGACTGGTCATGACGAGGAGTCATCGACCCTCTTGGAGTTTGACTCCTTTTTGAGATATCCGTAAGTCGTGCGGATGCGTCTCGGCGGGCAGGTTTGCGACTGTCAGCAGAGAGAATACGCCGCCTTGGTGGCATCGGGCTCGATAACAAGATATTATCGGAACTGAGTTTCACAAGAAATCTTAGGTGTTGATTAAGCGTGTCTAGTTCGCGAGTCCCAAACTTGAAAAGGTCTCCAAATTTGTATCTTGGCTTTTCCAGTTCGTCTAGCAAGGAATCCAACCGTTCCCTGATTTCGTGTTGAGTGTATTTTTGCTTTGTCGCAAGTTGTAGCCTCCGGATGGCATCATTGATTCCACGCTCTATGTCTTTATCCGACTCCTTCCCATATAACAAGTATTCTGATCCTTGGAAATGGATATCAGCGTCCAAATGCGCCAGCAATTCAGCTGTTTCCTCGTCACTCCATACGCGTTCCCGTTTCCCTGTACTCTTAGTCATGGCATTGATCCAGTAGATAAGCCTGCGACCAGAATTATTGGCAGATGAAAGCGCACGATAATCTGGCTGACAGCGGGTCCGGAGGCTCCAGAAGGGTATCTTTAAGAATCTCTTTTGAGGCTGCCTAATCGGGCCCGCGAGGCAGTCACGTAGATATATTTAGTAATGTTGCGCCCCCGGCAGTGACCGTGACAAATGATAGGCAGCAGTTTCATCAAGCACTCATCCGTCCTCGTTATCTCAAATGATTCGTTGCTAAGTGTCGGTGGCGCATGCGCAGCGATACGATGCAGGGGTCGTGCACGGACAGAAGTGCGCTGTGCCGCACAGCTGCGTTTTTCGATATGAGAGAAGGCTGGGTGTGGGGGCAGTGCTACCTGCCGATCAGGCAACAAGCATGTCTTAATCAAATTTCGCTCAAATGCGCGGGACTCTAGGGACGATTTCGGCCTATTGTCGTTCCATTGTTCCGTTCATCAACCCTTGCCCCTAGTTTATCATGTTATGAGCAAGAAGAGATCTTACTCACCATAGCAAACGCTCTTAGATACTACCAGTATGTTCGAACGACGTCCGCAAGGGCGAACTCTTGACGGGCTTTGTGTCCATGAAGACAGCGATGTCGAGATGACCATTGAAGAAGATTCAACCAATCCTCCGTTCGCTTTTGGACAAAGTGTACGACCAGAGGACCAGATGGATGTGGTACAATGCATTCCGTCGATCGATACAGATTCACCAAAGGACCACGACCGACTCGTGATCGCGATCGACCTGGGTACGACATTTTCCTCGGTTGCGTATACACGCATTCTGAAAGGGCAATCACCAGCGCATCACGGCATAGAAGATGTGCATTGCGTGGATGAATATCCCGACTACAGGGCGGCGCCTCCCGAACCCTCGAGACAAGATGTGCCAACCGAGCTCTGGTACGACATAGACGGGAAGTCCACGACTACAAATTCGAGCCTGGGACCCGAAGAGGCCTACAGCGATGAGGAACTTTTAGATGGAGAGTACACATCGCATGCAGTAGACAGTGAAGAAGATCAAGAAACAACACAAACTCCCCAAAGTAGCGAAAATGGGCAATCTACAGGAGAGGCGCCAAAATCCAAATATTGGGGCTTTGGTGTACAAAAACAATTCAGAACAATGAATGTTCCCGCGGACGATAACCGCCAGATATCAAGATTTAAATTGTTGCTGGATCACCAAGAGAGTACACAAGAAGTCCGAAGCGCACTGGCACCAATGATCAAGAAGCTCAAGGCACAAAAGCTGATCAAGAAAGAAACCGATCTATTCACTCATTATCTCACCCACTTATTACGGCACACAAAGACTCATCTTCACCGAAAGGGGTTCCTGAAGCCAGAATTGTCCATCGAGTTCGTCATATGCGTACCAGCAAAGTGGCCCTCCAAAGCCTGTCGAATAATGCAAGCAGCGATGAAGGCAGCCGTGAGAGAAAGTGGAATCGGGGATCAAGTTCAACATTCCATTGATGATTTCTTCCTTGTGTCTGAGCCTGAAGCTGCCGCGACTTGTGTGTTCGCAGAGAAAAGAGAAGTATGCGAATGTAAGTCCCTACCCATTTGATCATCGCACGATGTAGACTCATTAGATTATTAGTCGGAGAGGTCGTAGTCATACTTGATGCTGGAGGAGGAACAATTGATGCGGTGACGTATGAGGTCACCAGAAGTGATCCGCTTCGCATGGATGCCGAGGTAGTAGCAGCTAATAGTGAGCACGTAGGGACTATAGGAGTACGAAGCATAAGCTAACCATTGCAGGCATACTGAGCGGTGGCAGCTACATCAACGAGAGGTTCAACCAAATACTCACGAAGATCCTGAGCCCTGTAAGAGGAGATATTGAGATTCATGGAAATACCATGAAGAGTATCGTGGACGTCAAGGTGCTGGAATTCGAAAACGGGGAAAAACGATCGGTTGATACGACTTTGAAAGGAGCGACAATCGAGCCAATTCGTATTGATGGCCTGCAAGAGAAGCCTGGGAGAAGGCGGTTCTGTCAGAACCTGCTTAAAATTACGCCGTAAGTTTTCATCTAGTCTGCTATCCAATCTTTCCGTCATGCTCAGCAAGGATACAGTACCGAATTGAATAATATATACGCGAAGCCTCTTAATGGTGCCAAGGAAGCCCTTAAGGATCAACTTGAGAAAGCGAGTGCAGAACGAAGATCTGTCAATGTAAACTCAACCCCTCTTGACATCACATACAAATATTGACACATCTTAGTCTGTCATACTCACTGGAGGGTTTGGGCAGTCTCCTGCTCTAAGAAGCTACTTGAGTCAGTATCTTAGTGAGCAGAAGAACTTCGATCGTGGCGGAATTAAATTTACGACTCCTGATGTCAGGTAGGTCTCATGCTAGGTTTGACTCTGTACTTTCTGGTGTTTACACATACTAGCTGCACCGCTGTTGCTAGAGGAGCTGTCTTGCGAGCCATCAGGAAAGCCAATGGCCCTGACAGGATTTCGCAGTGCAGCTACGGCGTTCTGGTTGACGATCCTTACGACCCCGATAGATATGCTGCCCACAAATGTGCTAGACAGACTCCAGATGCAGACGGTAATGACTATGTCACAGCAACAATCGAATGGCTCATTCAGAAGGTGAGCTTCCCTATAATCGCCTTGCTTCATTCGGCCACTAAGTCTTGAAGGGAATGAAATTGAATAACGCTGCAGAGTTTTATATTCCTGTGAAGCACACCATAGACGTATCACAGAAAAGACTGATATGTACAGAGAATCTATACGTGTCCGATGGAAAGCATGACTCCCACTTCAAGAAATCCCACGCGCACAACAAAGGTAAACCTTACTCAAAGAGTTTCTCTTCCCAAATGGTCATGGATTTGACGCGTTATTACAGGTCATGAGCTTGCTGGTGAAATGAAGGTCGATATGACATTTCTGAAGACCAAAAAGCTTATCAAACCGCAGCGGCCATGGCACATGGACGAGAAGACTTCGAAAGCCTTCAAACAGGGATATTGGAATGTGGAGTTCGAGATAGTCCTTGTCATTCATGGCCGGAACCTCCGATATGAAGCTAGGTGGCCAAGACGGGATCATCTACAGCCAGGCCAAGTTCAGACTGTTTGCAAACGTGGACAAGTTTGCATTGCTGCTGCATTTCCACCTGGAACGGCGTGAGCAAAGACTCATAGATATAAGTAGACACGTCAACCTACGAAAACCGAATCGCGTCTGCGGCAATACGCTTTCACTTAATCCTGATAGTTGATCATAGCAGGAGGCTTGAACAGTATATGTCGAATTCATTGATATTTGAATTCCCAAGATCGTGGGCCTACAACAGTAGCAGCTGTTAACCCGATGATAAGTGACATGTATATTGATCACGTTGAAACGTATTTACGCCATCATAGAACCACGGATCTCCAAAGAACAAAAGCTCAAACGAGCAAAACTCTACTATCTCTCTAGATTGATGACGTTCGCTCAACTATCAGGGGTAATCGGATGCTAAAGATTCGCTGTGCACAATCCTTCGTGTCATCTAGAAAATTAAAATGTTTCCAATAGAAAGGTCAGTCTCCGTTCGCTATTCCAAGCTCCAAGTTGGATGCATTACTGGATCAGTTTTCTTGTGACCCTCAAATGTTGCTATTATCTATAATGCTCATAGAGAGTGTAGTGTTTTACTTGTAAGAGCTTTAATTGTTAAGTTATTATTCTTTAGAGATCTATAGTTCTTATAATAGCTTAACTTTAGTTATATCTAACCTAATTTATAAATAAAAAGTACATTTTAAGTAAATAAAAAAATAAAATCCTCTATACTACTACTATTTATTAAATAATATAGCCTCTTTTAGAATACTTTTAGTAACTAGAAACTTAAGTATTCGCGTAAAAGCCTACAAGCCTATAGGGCTTGTTTATAAGAAAGCTGTGGAGCAATTCAACCAAGCCGAGGAGATTACCCATGCGGATGAACGTAGGCTCTGCGTCCCGCATCAAACCTCGTGTAAGGTAGACCAGGTCTCCTTCACGGCGGGATATTCTATTGTCAGACCAGACGGATGCATTCTTTTACCTGAGGTAACATCAATGCCCAGGGATAAAGGACACAGTCACGTGGGAGTTAAAAAGAACGAATGCACGTAACAACCTTGAGAAGGAAGCCCTGGTTTACGAAAAGTTGATGCACCAAAAAGACAGTCACATTGTCCCCACCATTCGAAGAATGTGGATTCGTGCCAACGTGGTGACTACCGCCACCCCGCAGGAGTCTCCAAAATGCTGACAAATCAATGGGAAGCCGCTATTCATACCCCACGTACCTGCTGTATCCCGTCTTCAGACAGGTACTTCGCCCAAAATAGCCTATGAGAAAATCCCAATTGGAACTTTGACCGCAGGACATCCTTACAGAGATTGATCTGATTTTCATTTCGATATTCTCAGCAGAATTGCCCTGGGATCAAGATGTCAAGAGAACAAATTGTCTATCGACTTTCCCATCGACGCGATATTTCCGGAATAACACAGCATCAAGAACCCATACCCAAGGCTTCTGACCACGAAGTAGTCATGAAAACCCGTAGCGTCGCGCTCAATTACCGAGACATTGCAGTCGCGACATCTGCTTACCCTTCACCTTGCAAAGAAAACGGCGTGCCATGTTCCGATGCAGCTGGCGACATTGTTTCTGTTGGTCCAGGCGTGCAGAATCTCTCTGTTGGTGACAAAGTTGTTGCCGCATTCGATCCGACTGTTCTCTACGGGCCACGACAGGGCTTCGGACAAGGGTTGGGTGCAATGGTTGATGGCGTGTTAAGAGAGCACGTGCTTTTGCCGGCTACAGCCGTGGTCAAAGTGAAGCAACACGGCGAACAAACATATGGGGAATGGGCGAGCTTGGTGTGTACTGGAGTCACATGTTGGAATGCGTTATATGGGAATGTACCATTGAAGCCAGGACAAGTTGTTCTTTGCCAAGGTGTGTAGTAGCCGAGATACCCACCAAGTGTTCCATCAATCTGCTGAAATTTTTACAGGCACTGGAGGAGTTTCCATAACAACCCTCATTTTTGCGAAAGCGGCCGGTGCAACAGTTATCGTCACATCCTCCAGCGACGAGAAGCTAGAGCTCGTGAAGACAAAATACGGGGTTCATCATGGAATTAACTACAGTAAAACGCCCGATTGGGCTGAAGAGGCATTGAAAATCACCGATGGGAGAGGGGTTGATTATGTGATCGAGAACGGCGGTTCCGGTACTATTGCGCAGTCCATAAAGGCAATCACTTACGGCGGCACCATTGCCTGCATTGGGTTTCTTTCGCCAGCAAACCAGGAAGATATGCCAAACGTCGCCATGCTTGCCATGGGAAAAGGTGCGGTGGTGAGAGGAATTCAAGTAGGCTCTGTTCAGATGTTGCAGGATGTCGTACGCTTCGTGGGCGAAAGGGGTCTGAGGATGCCGGTTGAAAAGGAGTTTGGCTTCGATAGGGAAAGTGTTATGCAAGCGTACGAGTATGTGAAATCCGGGGCACATATAGGCAAAGTTTGCATTACTGTGTCGTAACCCGATACGAGTATGCGTTACTTTGGCTCTTTTGCTTCCGTGTTCTCCCCGGTGTTCGTCTGGTTCATGTTTCTACTTTCTTCCATCCGTAATGTTCTTGTGTTCCCGAACCGCTTCAATCATCCCAGAAAATGAACCGTATTCCAACATAATGTCGGGGTGTGATTTTGAACTTGATCATGCGCTCCTCTGGAAATACCCCCACAGCATTTAAGGTGCTTCGACCTCTCTGTTCTATTCTGATCGCATCATCGATACGACTCGGGAGGAGCAGTCGGCCAAGATCACCCCCAAGATCCACAGTTTCGGACGAGCCGTAGCTGAGGGTTTTCCACTCGAAAGGTCCAGAACCTGCACCGTAATTCCAGATAGTGACCGAGACCTTTTTGGGAGGTGCTGAACGGGTAAACACAACTTCGGGTCGGAAGCGGTACACAGCTATCACTCCATCCCAGACGAAAAGATTATCGTCTCCGGTTAAGTCATTGCCCGTGTGGCGTCGTTGGACGAGAAGATTGACCCATTCGTTAATAGCCATTTTGGATCCAAAATCCTGCAAGAAGACTGTCATGGTGTAGCATTGGGCTGCTTTGAAGCTCAGATTTGCTTCAGGGCCTCGATCCATTCGCCGCACCCTCCACACATGTAATGCCAAGCAACGTATGACCTCCCAAGCACTATATCCGCCAGTACTCAAGTCATTGTCACTAGAGTAGCCATGTATCACCTCCCGTAGGTAGTTTCTGCTCGCATCGATAGAAGCATTGCGCCGGGTCATCTCGCATGACTGGGAAAGCTTGCCGCGACATATCGGGCAGGAAGTGATGGTGATTTGTTGTTCAGCTTTCAACCATCGGATCAAACAGTATTGATGATAAACGTGCCCGCATTCCGTCTGCACAACTTTAAGGGTGAGGGTGCCCCACGGTCGCAGGCATATGGGACAATCCGGTCGATCCTTTGGTTTCGAGACTCTCTTGATGTGAGTTCTGACAAGATCTTCGATGTTCGGGTACTCTCGATCTTCCATCTTGTCATAAAGGTTGCAGAGTGGTTGTGGCGGTGCAGTATATGGAAGGATCGTTACAACGAATGCGCGTGCGTGACCTAGAGTGAGTAAGAGCTATCGTGTTCAAGCTATGAAAACACGTTAGCTCCGGAAGTGAATGCAGGTGGCCAGAGCTGCTTAGCAGCGTAGCCAACGGTAAGTATTACCAGCAGTAAAAACGACTGGTGAGCAGTATCTTGGCAGTAAGTAACTAAATACATCTCTGTTAGTAACGGGTCGATTTTTCTACTGCAGTAACTGGCAATAACGGACAGTAACTGACACCTAGGTCACGTGCAACTTATATATAGAAATGCTCTTAACAGCTGTTTAAAAAGCAGTTGGCGGGTACTATATATAGGTCACACGTGATCCTTACTAAGGAAGACTGAGCCGTTACTGCCAGTTACTGCAGTAACTGGCCGTTTTTGTAAGGTTACTGCTAGTAAGGCTTACTGACAGTACGGTCCTTGGCAGTATAGGGTTCAGTAAGTAACCGAAGACAGGTTGGTCAGTTACTATTGGAGGTCCTTACCAACAGTAGTAGTTACTTACTG
>MU004601.1:0-24812 GCA_010405375.1 Lophiostoma macrostomum CBS 122681
CTATTATAAAGCCTAATTTATTAAAATTATATATATCTTTATTAATAATACTATACTTAGCCTTTATATTCTATACTAGGTAAAACTAGCCTTCTATAATCTTAGGATCCTTATATTTAGCTCTTAAATAGTTATACTTTTAATTAAACTTAACTTTTAGCTTAGACATTTACTTTATAAAGCTTTTTACCTAGTTTATACTAATAGAATCTTAATAACGCGCAGTAAGTAGAGAATTAGCTATATCTTAAATAGTAGTAAGCTAGGGTAAAAATCCTTATATATCTAGGTTAAGTATATACTAAATAATCACCTACTCTTTAAATTTAAAAAGCTTTATTAAATTAGGTATATAATTGTATTAAGATTACTTTCTAGTATATTGTCTTCTTAGTATTAATTAAGAGATGTTATAGAGTAATATAGCGTATTTTTCTAAAAGATTTAAGTTCTATATAATAGCCTAGAGTGTAAGTTATATATAAGCTTCTTCTAAAGGTTTCTAAGTATTAATAGGTTAAGGTATATTTACTTCTAGTAGAGTTATCGCAATTTTAATAGGGTCTTAGTAAAGGGTAACTACTTACCTATCCTAACTACTTGCCTATCTAGTATATTATATAGAAGGTCTTAAATATTAATAATTATAATATAAGTATTATATATAGATATTATAGATAGCATATAGCTACTTATAGAATTAGAAGATAGCTAAGTATTAGGATTTACTTAAGGGTATACTTTACTAAGAAAGGTTTAATATTAAACCCCTTAATCTATAAGGTTCTAAACTATAATTATTTAGTTAATAATAGACTTAAAATAAATAATAATACTAAAGAGGTTTACTTAACTATAGATAATTAAGTATAAAATAAATTAGATAGTAAAGTAACTTGTAGGCGAAGCTTTTAGTCTAAAAGAGCTATATTAATTTAATCTATATAAGATAGCTATAAAAAGCTAAAACTATCTATAAAGAAGTATTCTTATATACTTCTACTCTTTATATTCTAGAGCTAATTAGATTCTATTTTTTCTACTTAAGACTTCTAGTTATACTAGAGGTCTATTATAGTAATTAAGCTTAAGTATATATCTAGAGCTCTATCTTATTATATAACTAGCTAACCTAATCCTACTCTATATATTATTGTTCTACATTGATATATCTCTTCTAAGCCTTATAATATATACCTATTGTTTGCTTGGTTAAAGATACCTATATATCTTCCTTATGCGTAATACCGAGATCCTTCCGTAAACTTCGACGGTATCACGGCTTAGTTGTGCTCCTCGTTCCAGGCACTGTTAGGACACTGCTAAGCCTACCTCGTCTCAATCAAAGTGTCCTTGGTAGCCTGACACCTCTTCACCTATTGTTTTCTGCATTCCCTTTTGGTCTGTTTACAAGGGGTTCTGTAGCATGATGACAAATCTGACGGTCGCACTTTGGCGTCGTGGTCGAGACCGTTGATGGGGTGGTGTCGAGAGGCAACTTGTGGCTCTCGACGAAAGCGTGAAAAATTCTCGGTTGGGTCGTTCCTGCAATAGATTTTGTGCCACGTGATGCTTTAGGTCTGTAAGGGCGGGAGCGTGTGGCAGGGTGCAGAAGCTGACTGCCTCGCTCTATAAGATCGCGCCACCTCGAAGGGTTTTGCTCCCATCGATGCCTTCACTGCTCTGACATGGAGGGCGATGTAACTACATGTGCCGCACTTGCTAAACCGAATACATGGAGGTGTCAACATAAACGGTAACGCTAGGTCTTGACCGTGCTACAAAGCCGCTCCTATCCATTCTCTGGGTTTTCGAACCAGTTTCACTCGTCGCCTGCTACCAGAACAGGTTTGTTGATGCGGGTAGATACGTATAAGTTGGCCAGGTCATATCTCTCAAAGAAGTTCGAGACGGTCCCGCATGAGCTGGGCTGTGGCAATGGCGTTGAGCGGAGGATCAATTGCGTGGGTGGACCAGATTCCAAGGTTTCTCGAAGAACTGCAACCTCTTGTGGAGCCTGGAAGAACCTGGAGTCGGGTGTCCTGTCGAGCAAGTTTGACGCTCCGCTCTGGACGCAGGATCAGTGCTGTTTCATCTATTTGTTGTAGACATTATCTGAAAGCTCGCGAGGAAAAACGACTTCCATTATGATCGCCACAATTCCTAACAAAAGGCTTGATAAATATCCCGGTGGACCCGGCTCTTGCGTTCCAAAAGCTTCTGGAGCTCATGCCACGGCTGGCTGCTCTTCGGTAGGCGTCTGAACAGATGGAGTGGGCCTCTTGAACACTTTTAAGAACATCAAGAACGTTGGGACGAGACCTCCAGTCGGCACCTGCAGGGAGGGATGTCAGGTAGTGGGATGCATACATACCAACATGCAAAAACTATCCACTGTGTTCTTTGTGAGTTGGCGCCTGTCTCGCATTGTCTTCTTCGACGCATCTGCGCGGCGACAACAAGTGGGAGATGCAGCTTGCTGATGCGAGGTCAGGCACACTTTCCTAGCGAATTGTTCACCGAAGAGCGGCGTTTTCATGTCATCACTGGGGCGTGTCCCTATAGAATTGATTGTGGTGTTGAAGAAGGTGTTGTGGTTCGAAGACTGTCTGACTGCTGCATTCCTAGCCTGGAGTTGTTGTAAGCGCAGTCGCTAAGAGTCTTACGTTTCATCTGTACGCCGATACCAGTAAGCGACACAGTTATGCAACTCGCAACCCGACTGGTATGTCCCACGTTGCATGTTCTGCGGCGGGACTGTTCCCGTAGACTCAAGCCCCATGCTTTCCGTGAGAGCCGCGCCCTACCGGTCTATTTGCCTTCGACCTGCAAAGCTGTTCCTAAATTTGCGGTAGCTATTACTGCCATCTAACGCCAGCTTTTCTTGCCACGGTTATTCTGAGGCCGATCTGTAGGCACCCGTAAGGCTGTTCCGTAAGACCGCCGCCAGCGAAGCATGTTTGTCGCTCAGACCGACCTTGGGCACCCTTATGAGATACAAATATATACGCTGGACGAGGAGGTGAAGAAGGAAGACAGTGCAAACAGACGAGACCAGGTCGAATGAGCTGAGATCGTTACGGCCGTAGACTAATAGAGGCACTCTTGAGAATTTAGCCGGAAGATCTGTCCTGTGGGAAATACAGTAGCAGATGTAAAGTGCCAGGGAAAGCTATCAAACCCAAAAGTTTATGTATCTATACCTTCCAATCTGGGAGGTATTCCTACTAACACTACACTCAGTACTTAGTCAAACAGCCATTACGGATGTTTCTACCTTTATACGAATAATCTCTTATTAAGCTGGTCATCCACCAATACCAAAATCGTCACTTCGTATTACAGAGGGCTCTTACTACCTGAGCGCGTTGGCAGACCGCATCATACGGACACTTGTCTCGAGATTCCTGCTCCAATGCGACAGCGAAGCGATCGATGAAGGATTTCAGGTCTATAGCGAGCGCCCAGTCACCAAACAGGGGAAAATGCTCGACAAAAGCATCCTCAAAGATCAGATGCTCTTCCGGGCTGTGCGGTTGGCCTGGGTTGCCCCAGGGATCGAAAGGCGAAATATCTACCCGACGTGATATTCTACCCCTTCATTATGGCTTTTAGACAAATGTGTGTTCCTTTTATAGATTGGATGGTGTTCAAAGTCGGCTCCCTATGTGCTCTGTCTAACGTAAGACAACGTAGCGGGCGTCGGATTCTGCTATATGATCCACACGCCCAACCACTGGAAGAGCGTGACATGTGCCTTGCTGCAGCTTCGGATTACGCTGTGACTTCTCGAATCCTGCTCAATCGCCTCGTATATTTGCAGACGTCACAGCCTTGGACAATTCACCATGTCTCCAGGCAGTGAAAGCATCTCTAAGAAGCTTCGCAGCCCAACTAGGTTCGATAATCGGGTGCTCGCCCCAGATTTCCTCAGGGTTCTAGCAAGAATCAGAGTGCGGCTCGCCGAAAGACATCTAGCCTCGGAGTATATCCCCGTTGCAGGTCAATATACGAGTATAGGAAAACAGGTTAAGCACTAGCAAAGCCGTCTGTCTGATAGGTGTCGAATATTCTCTAGTAACGTGGGGCGCGTTCGTGGCGGTGATCACAGTCTTGTAGGGTTTGGCCGTGGATCTTTTAGGACTTGCAGGTGCCCACATCGGATTACGTGCAGGGGCTACAGCATGGCACAACAGCTGTCTCACGTTTGATGAACGCTGTCCGTGTAATACCGGCAAGTTTTGCTTGGGAAATAACTAGAGCTTATGAAGTAGCGTTGTCGAAAGACAGTTGGAAATGATCGCAAAGTACAGGAGACTGGGCAAATTTTTGTGTCATCTCGATGAGAAGAAGGGGTCATTAAATGCTACATCTGACATACAACGTGAACTCCGATGTCGTGGATTGTCCGGAAGAGTGTTTCCAATATCAGAGGTGTAGTTAACCTTTTCCCCATGGCAGTGACCTTCCCTGTCGACTAATGGAGATAGGTCTACTGACGGAGATAGGTCTACTGACGGAGATAGGTCTGACATAAAAGATTCCAGTTTCTTGCTGCATTGATAGACCCGACGATGGAACGTAGGTCGGAGATTTTGTCCTCCAAAATTGAATTGATGACCCAAGACGCGAAAGCCGACTCGGACGTAGAATTGAAGCAAAGTAGAGTAGACAATGCAGATAGTGGGACCCGTGCGGGCGAAATTATGATTTGAGAAAATAGTAATGTCGTTAAAAAGGTGTCCAATAGAGTGTCGTTTGGAGACCGGGAGACCAGACAAGGAGGTGTTTGGCGACACCGAGTGGATATTCTGTGCATAGCCCTAGATGGATGAAATCATGCTCGGGGACGAGGTGGAGACTTTTAACGAAAACCCTTTTCAAGACAACAAATCTTCAGATCATGGTAACGCCTTTGCGGATGGAGGATCTTGTTCCGTAGAGCAGAATCCTTCTCGGGATTAGATGCTTCAGACGATAGTCTTCTCGCGGGGTAGAGATTCCTCTGGTAACGACGAGCTAAACTCAATTGGAGGCGTTCAGCCTTCGGAGCACACCTTAATGTCGACATGGGATCTCATCTTTGACCATGCTAAAGTATAGACAAGCATCACTCATGCACGGGAAAAGAGGCAGATGGAACGAGCGCGGAGAATCTACGGACGACGGAATGGTTTCGGCGAGAAATACACGCTAGTGACCGCCGACGAATGGCTCTCCCGTTTATGGTGACAAGAAGTACAATCTCTGTTCACTTCGCCCGCAATCCATAGGGGTGAAGCAAAGTCGGGCATGGAGAAGCGCGAAGCCGTTTGCCTGATAAGAGGGCGGATAAGAGTGCAAGATTCTTGGGCTACCCTCCATCTACAACAAGGCTCCCCTATGGATGCTTGATCCTAGGCTGGCGAGCGATCGAGGAGACTTCATACCAGGTAGAAGCAGGCACGGTAGCGCCTGGGTGTCAAAGCTATGGACTCTTCTTTATTTGACGACGATGCATTGCTTGCATTGATTGTATCATGGTGCTTTCCTGACCAGGGTCTGACTTCATTTAGGGAGGTTGGGTTTAGGGAGAGTTGGGTTGTCTGTCAGCGGGTATGTCAGGTGTCAACGAGAGCAAGTGGGGGAGGCGCAGGAGGATAAGCGAAACGGGGGCTACAACGTTGGGTGAGGCGAGTGCAGGCTGACTATAGATGCCGTATTTCGAGACAGGGGCAGAAAGTAGTCATGGTGATGACGTACCTCGAAGCTATACAATGATTCCGCGTCCATGACTTCTGAACGGCGCCTCCAAGTATGTCTGTGATGAAAGGCTCCCTCTTCGACAAAACCACAGATTCCGCCGGCTGATTCAGATCCATCTCCTCTAGCACACCTTACTTCTTCTCCAGCACACCAATATTATCCCAAGCAGAAATGTAATTCTTTTCTGCTCCCCCTCAACGACAAGCCATGCTGAGCGAACCGAGCGAGTTCCCTCAGCCTCCCGCTCCGCCCCATCGGCCTCTTTCTGCGGCTCGTCCATGCTCGTAGCGAGAGCAACAGGGTCGGTCCTCCTCGTCTTGAAGCCGTCGTTGTCTTTTCTTGGGCTCAATCGCTCGCTCAACTTCTCCAGCTTGCTCCGACCCTCCTCTGCGTCAAACACCGGACCCTCACTAATTGCGGTGCTCTCACTCGTAGCTGAGCAATATATCTGGAAGCCTGCAAGGCTCGGTAATAGGCTGACGGGTCACATTCGATGCCAACCTCGCTGGGCTTGCACCTTGGAGCGGACAGTTGTTAAAGGAGTCAGTGTCTGTGCGTGTTGACGACTGCAGTTGTAACTTGCCGCAGGTCTCTTTCGATTTTTCCACGCCAGGGAGAAACATGGCTCTAAGTAGGAAGAGTGTGGGGAGGTAGAACGCGCTTGAGATGCACCTGTAGGTCCGTAAAGATGTCGAGGGGTGTGGCACGAGGGCTGTCGCGGGAATAGCATCCATCGCGAGGCGAAGCGGAAAATAAGCAGACGTTTTGAAATCCTGTCGTTCCGGTTGTTCACTAAGACCGTGGTTGAAAAGCTGGCGATGGCCAAGTCAATATGTTATAGGCTAGGTGCGGGGAGCATGTAGCAGATTCTCAATAGGGTCTAGTGTCAGGTTCTATCCAGCGCACTCTGTCATGCGTCTCAACCCACGAATGAACCCCACATTCGATCGTCACGATGATGGTGGAGCGTAGAAGGACAGCAGGGAGAAAATGGACCAGCATGCCATGAGGAATTGCGCTTTCGGGTACATTGGGCAGTCAACTGGATTCAGCAACGCCAGGCGACTTTTGCGCACAGTATCAGTAGCTAACAAAGCATCCAACCACCTCCGAACCTGATATAACTCGCCCTCTCAAGTCAAGCTCAGGCAATTTCTACAATCGTTTCTCTGCACTGGATCTTCAAGGTGAGAATGGAGTCAAGTGGAATGTAATGTGAAACACAGCGATAAATGTTGATGTCAAGGGCCGTGAAACAGAGAACCTGAAATCCTTCGCAGTGCCGCACGACCCATCGCTGAGGTAAAAGCAAGCATGACCAGGACACCTATCAACACAGGCCCTGTCCAATATCCCGTCAATATGGCTTGCCCTAATCAAGAGCTCGAGCAGCTGATAGCGGACTTGAGAATCTCGACACCGTCAGCTTCCTCGACCCAAAGAGATATGGAGGAAATGAGGCAAGCGAACCAAAACCGACTGTTTGGCCACGAACATAGGGAATCCCATACTCAAGGCTTGAAGAAAAGCAAGACCACAATGTCACACACTTTCCCTCCTAGGCTGGATCTTGGCCAGCAAGGGTTTATGGACGGTCTCGCCGACATGCAAGAGCAGTATGACCCTTACTATGCTCTAGGACAGCAGGGACAGCAGCTACCGCCGCCGCAGCGCCTTGTACCGCCCAGCACTCCCCAGTCTGTGCCAAACCCCGATACACCGGAAGTGCAGAGTTTTCATGCTCCCCGACATCCTGTCCTACAGTACCAGCAACGGCGTAAGCATCAGTTAGCCCCAGGACAGCAGCAAAATGCCTCGGGTGGCTTCATGTATCAAAAAACTGGCACCACCTTGATCACGCGCCGACAGACAATGCACCGGCTGCTCTTACAAACGTCCCCTGTGAACAACGACAATAGCATGTCAAACCCCGCGTCCCACATTCACTTCCAACTCAGTTTCAGTCTCGACCCTAGTGCGAACCCGATACTGCTTTAAACAACTCCGCCTCCCGCCAGTAGCTGGAAGCCAGTCTCGCGTGCGAACCACGAAGCCGCATTGGCATCCCACCTCCAAACGTTCGACTAGATCCGCCTCAGATCTTGCTGAGGCTGACATTCACAAAGTTGCCAGCCTTTGCTGCAGTCTCTGTAGAACCACGGGCCTGTTTCCTTTGCTTGATGCCAAGAACTCCTGCCGGTACTGGGCAGAGTGTCTAGATGTAGTTCCCTCCCATTCGCGGCTCATGTACGACTCCTACTCCCTGGCGCTCGAACTTGACGGCTGATACTAACTAAGCAATACACTTCCAGGTACTCTGCGCAGAATGTAAGATCTGTCGTTCTCCGATCGAGGGAACCGCTTGTCCCAACACGGATCACACGCAGGCTGCAGCATCTGCTGGAGGCACGGAAGCTCGGCGCTCAAGTGCCCCAAGTGCAAGCAGGGAGCTGTCAGAAGGCACCTAGCCAACGAAAGCAGGGGAACGGGTAGGGGCAATGAAAGGCTGAAACGCGGTCAGTCATAGAGGATAGCGACTGCTCATATGCGCTTCTATTTCGACAAATTTAAGAAATAAACGGAGTTATAGGCCCAGGGTACCCTTCCTAGCCGTTGCCACTTGTGGGCGTAGTCGTCGAGTACAGGAGCGACGCAATTAGCCGTGGAGATATGCTACTAGTAGACTGGAGGATGGGCGAGCGGCAAATGAAGAGAAGATTGTTTTGCTTCCGGAATCCAAGTGGTTTGGGATCTATCATAGTAGTCGGTTGAGATATTAGTTCTCTAGATTGACGTTCCACTACGCGAACACTTCCGCGAATATAATGGATCAGTGGGCTCCAACGTCTCCAGCATCGGAGATAAATCAATAAGCTTAATTTTGAATGTCAGTCGTAGCATGTTGTACGTCAGCGATACCTTGAGAAGCCCCGCATGGGAAGGTATTTTGACCTTGCCACGGCGCAGCCAACGCGCTGGAGAGGTTCCCTTCGAAGTGAACTACCAAGCAATGAAGAAGAACCGTATCTTTGGGTTACTGCACAGGTAAGGAAAGATCAGGGACAGCAAGGTGTGATTATCGGATGGATAGACTACAAGGTGGATAGATGCCAAATCATTCAGATAGATGGAGCTTACCAGATGTATGGATGTGTAGCCATGTATCGACGCCGAGTGCGAACTATATATACCCGCAAGCTCCCCCAACAGCGTTTGTAAATACTCATATGCAGAATGCAGCATCAATTAGAGGATCTGTTTACATCTTACTACAGGCCTGAGTCACCACCGCTCATTTGTTCTAGGGCTTAATGTGGGCTGACTATCAGAGACAAAGAGGCAGTGTCAACGACTTTGCTTCCAGCTTGGTCTCTGAAACAGTATATTCAGGAGCGTCGCACATCAGAGAATTCTCCCAAGAATGGTGGGAAAGCAGAACGACACGATGGTATGAAATGTATTTCTTCAAAGCCTTCGAATTCAACGGAAGATCCATAATCCAATAGATGCATGTAGTCAACCGTATTCGTAGTGTAACGCTAACATAGCCTAGCTATCCAAGGCGGTACGATGAAAAAAGCGTGTGATGAAACTCGCGCTGACACTGATTAGGACTAGACCTCGATAGCGCTCTAGACCTAGGCTCACGTTACGAACCTCGTTACCAGACAATCTAGGCTATTACCCATGTTGACAAATCGATGTAATGAAAGCACCGCTTCCTAAATCTGTCTACCCCTAGCGTCATCCCCATTCCCTTCCCAATCCGAACGTTCCTTAACAATACGATCCCCCATTGACCACTTTTCTCATCCTGCGTCTTCTTAGAGTTCAGGTCGCAGCAGGTAGTTCCAGGGTGTTGCTATAGGCGACTTCCATACATATGTATGTTCTTGGGAACCGGGTAATGGATGATCGTTCCGTAGGTGGTGGTGGTGCTTATTACCTTCTGCCCGCCCGTGAACAAAGAGATTGATCGGCCCAAGGTATGCGAGAAATCCAGAAGTGCAGCCCCGCAAGCACGATTACCGCGAACCCGAATGTAACAAAAGCGAGGACAATGAGACAAAGACAGTCTCGAAAACGCCAATTGCCGTTGCCCTGAGCGTTGTTGTCTTGAGCGTCTTGAGCGTTGTTGCCGCCTTGAGCGTTGTTGTTGCCTAGAGAGTTGTCGTTGCCTTGAACGTGGTTGTTGTCTGAAGCGTTGTCGTTGCCTTAGACGTTGTCTATGTGTTGACTGGCAAGTGTAGTGGGCATGACTTTTTACGGGCCCGTTTGGGACATGATAGATAGAGTTGGGATCGATGCGTTGTGCAGTCGCTGATTTCTCGGGACCTTAGCTCTTGAACAACTCGTGGATCGAATATGATTTATCCATCTGCGTGTGAAACGGACGTCTATGCTAATACCAAAGCAAGTTGTGTGTATGGGGTTGTTTCTGTAGGCTGTAGTCTGTCGACGCTTTGTAGCCTAGACGGAAAGTGTCTATTTAAGCAGATCCCGCACCATGATTTGTTCGGCGATTGGGAAAGATAGCATAGGCTTGCTAGCGCTGGCACACGCGATGTGCGTGACTGTTTTGATCTCGCATGCGAGCGGCGAGTATTTGTTTGGATCATACTTCGTTTTGGGGGTTTGTGCGAGGCCAGCCGTAAAAGATGCACGTGGCTTTGTGCTAGTGCCCGCTAAGTCCGCGGAAGAGCCACGCTGTCGTTGATGGTGCAATGCGAATCATCGTCATCTTGGAGCATATCATCGTAGAGGATGAAAAAAATACGGACAGCATCAAACTATCTAGCTAGTCTCCAACGTTCTATTCTGCAGGTCGAGATCTTGCTGTTTAGTGTCCCTTAGGGTGACCGAGAATGATTTCTCCGAAGTTCTGTGTCTTCGCGTGGACCACACATGTTTAATCTCCAACATGCAAAGATATAGATGTCCGGGGAGATGATACAGTCCTATGGCCGAGAGCTCTTACGAATCGGCATGGTATCTCACAGAACCGCAGCGTCGCAGAGGGAAGAGGCGAGGTCACTCTCAAGTACCGTGCACCCTGCCAGAACCCCATGGTCGCATTCAAAAAGAGCCTCGAGGGTCAAGGCTAGGATTAAACTTCTGATGAGACCTTTGCACCACTCACAAACGACTTCTAGTCTCCCCTCCAATTAATATATCCCACAAAGTTTGTGCACCGATTTATAAACGAAGAGAGTGCGCACAAATTCTTCCATGAAGACTGTGTTGGTGACTGTAACCGATAGATGACCCGGGTTCTGATTACACTCCTGTGTCACTGTTTCCCCGTAGCATGCTCGGTAGCATGGATGGTACGAATCCGCAGATTTAAACGGACCATCGACATTGTTCGAGAGGGATGTTACTCTTTGGCCTCTTTCCGCCGCTATGGCAGGAGAGGCATTTGTTCAACCGCTCCAGATATCCCAAAAGTGGACATCATGACTTCGACCTTGTTGTTTGGATTCCTTAGATGAACACCAGATTGGACACTAGCCCCCAGGAGTAAGTGCAATTTCGTCGTCGATGGTCCCGGAACTGTGCAGACTGTCAAATTTGATAGAAGCTGATGTATGCAGTGTGTAAAGATTTCGTTTGGTTTGGAAGTGGAGATGGTACGTTGAGCTAACGAGCCTCTTGCCAGGGCTTAGCGTCTGTCGGC
Organism: Lophiostoma macrostomum CBS 122681; assembly: GCA_010405375.1. Classification (NCBI taxonomy): domain Eukaryota; kingdom Fungi; phylum Ascomycota; class Dothideomycetes; order Pleosporales; family Lophiostomataceae; genus Lophiostoma; species Lophiostoma macrostomum. The sequence goes on from MU004601.1 coordinate 11,423, forward strand.
AATGGCCAGCACATGTAATATGGACAACGCGGTGAGAAGGAAAGAATCTCGAAACCGGACCAGTGTGAAAAGTTTCCCCAAGCCCGTGTGGTGGTTGTTAGGCACCGGCTGTTGCCATGAGAGGGTCTCATATTGCAACTGCGTTGGCGAATAGCAGGTGAATTAAATTGGGTAGTGCAGATTTTTACTCGCGGTCTCTGAGATTTAGGATAGCTTTATCGTAATGCTGGTCGCGTGTCTATTAGCTGGCCGTAGAGAGCGCGAAGTGTGGCCGAAACTTGCGTCCCGGGCTTTCGTTCGTTTCTGAGCTTTCCTCCACCATATACAGCGCTACTTGGCCAATTCACAGCTCATCTATAGATTTCATCGTTGGATTGGACATTCCTGAGAAGGAAGCTTTTTAATCTTTCACTCTTGTAACCACCTCCGCGACACCTTGCGAGTATGTATCTTCATGCAACCGCAATCGATTAGGTCGCGAAACGATAGAATGAGAGAGTGAGAGTTTGGGTATTCGGTAAGTATGACATTGCAAAACTCAATAACTTAACGTCATCGGTCCTGTGGAACTCGTTTACAAGTATGGGAAAGTGATGAGAAGGAGTCCAAATTTCAATATGACGGAACAATAAAAGCGCCTCACGATCCTCCGTCAGACAATAAGCCCTGAAATGCCTATGATCTTTCAGTACTGACTCCTCCAGTCACGACTGCAGCCCACCAGCGCAAGTGATATGACGTGAAATTTCCATGAGACAATCATCCATCAACTCGGAGAACGGTAGACGACCCAGGAGAGACATCTTAAACGTGTGTAAGCGATACAGATGGTAAAACATGATCCATTCTCTATGCGTGATTTCTCCAATAGTACTGGTCGTCGTGGTGACACCTTGTGCCGAGGCACCGCAAGATTTTCTCGGGTGGTTACATGATCATCGCCTCCATGTAGTCAAACCGAACCGCATGAATACGTGCTATTGCACAAGCCCTAGTCATGCTGAATTGCAGAAGGCCCACACGTGCGTTATGCATCGCTTTCAGGGACAGCTGTCCACGTCGGGAGGACATCGAGGGGCAACAAAAGCGCGTGATGATGCCTTATTCATGGAGAATGAGAACTAGCGCATTCCAACAGGCTTACAGCGCCATGACGAAGAAGGGAAGGTTGATCGTAGCAAGCTGATCCATATCGTCTCGTTCCGTTGTGTTGTTGCCAGGATACTTCGGAGACGCTCCGAAGCGTTAAGCACGAGTCGTTATTGAAGAGTCGGCCAGATTCAGAGACTGTTGAATCTCTCGTTCTCGTCAGATACAATTGATAGCGAAAGAAACAGTCTAGGGTACGGGTCCGAGGCTACTTCCGTCATGGTACAGGAAGAATTGTTCGATTTCCATCCATGCTGGACGATATCGGGCCTGGTATTTCACTGCCCCAATCCTTCTACTGCTTAGGGATGCCTCCATCGCCCCTTCGGTGGAAGTCTTTGACTGGTTAGCGAACACAGTGCAAAAGTTTGACAGTAGGGCAGTCTCTGGTCTGGGGATTGAAATTTCAACGCAAACGAGCCGAGAAAAGCAGTGCTAAAGTTTGGTGACCAAGAATGGGCATACGCTCAACATTTGGATGGCGTTCATAAAAAAACTGAAATGCGTCGCAGGGCAGGACCTTGTCTAGGAGACGTCGTTTGACATCGGCGACGCTGCGAAGCGGTCTCCATGTTTCAGGTTGTTAGTGATGCATATATTCCTGCTCGGGTCTAAGGCCGTCGCCCGCTTCAATACCGTGAAGAGCTCATGGCTACGGCGAGGATGTTCTCGAGGCTACGACACTTGTCCTAGTTGATGTTACAAGACGGCGACAAGATTGCTGGGAAGTGTGAGCGAAAAACCCTGATTGTTTCCGACGGTTCATCATGGCTGATCTCCGAGTAACGGGCTGTCTCAAGAAATGTTTTGGAACTGTCTTACAGCATATATTGCAGATAGCACCACCCCTATGTACTTTGTGTTATGAGGAAAAGGAGATGACGGTTGTCGAACGGGGAGGATGCGGGGAAAGCGGCCACGCCGAGCCCAGACCCAGCTCATATCGATCGATTCAGTGGAAGTGAGTGCCACAGGCATTCGACACCGAGCCCCAGGATGGAGTCATCTGAATCTAGCATCTCCACCATCGAGACCTCAATGCTCCACTTGGGGAGGGGACTCATTTCGCACGCCTCATGCCTTGCACCGCCAGACTAACCTTGACCTTTGCACCAGCGCCAACATCAAATGCGCCGGCTTTGACCATGCCGTTTGCTCCAGCGACGTCCTGGAACGGTACCACTACGCTGCCAACCTCCGTCGCCTTGTTCAGCAGCGAGATTTTGAAGTCGCACGGATTGGACAGCAAGTCGGCCGTCAACGGGATGCGGAAGGCCTGGTCGAAGCTGGGGTTGAAGATATCGGTACCCGGAGAGTAGGTCTGGGCCGCCGTCTGGAAGCTGGTCTTGGGATTGCCTTCGCCGAGACTGACCTTGACACTGGGGTTGAGCTCGTCGCGCGCGCCGTTGAGGCCAGTGACACCAGCAACCAGGATGGTAGCGAGGCCGCAGATCTCGCCGCCAGGACTACCAGTGTCTTGGGTAGAGGCGGAGAGGTTGCCCGCCTCAGCGACCAGGTCGAAGAACTCGGCGTGCACCGTCAGCCGCGCCTGCGTGGCCTCGCCGTTGTGAGTCAGGCTGAGCTCCTGGCTGCCACCCTTGAGCAATATGTCCTTGATGGTGGTGTAGGCGAGCCCAATGTCGTCGTCGCCCGCGAGGTCGTCGTCCTGCACGTCCAGGGCAATGACTTGGTCGAAGTCGGTCACGAGGAAATCGTGCGTCTCATTCCACGCGGGCTCAGTATTGTTGCTCTGCACGCCCGTGCGCCATTCCTCCTCGGCGCCGACGTTGACCTTGACGTAGCAGTCGGGCACGTCCTTGACCAGCTTCTGCAGGAGGCGCTTTGCGCCGCTCGCTTTCTTGGGGCCGGCAATGTTGGTCGCTTTCTCGACGGTGAGGCGGAGTACCCCCTGGTGAGGCTGGTATGTCTTGAAGTAATCGTTGTTCGCGTCGAGCTTCACGAGGAGGCGGTTGGGAAGGACGAGGATTCCGGCGATGACGTTGAGGATCGTCTTGCGGATCGCCGACGAGATGATGCCGCTGTCGGCGATGTTGGCGGCGTCGGTGAAATCGAGAGACAGGGTCGGCGGGTTGATGAAGGCGATCTGGGCGGCGCCGATCTGGGCACGTTAGCCAGGGTCAGTGAGCACGCCAGGAGCGGCTGGGGGCGACGGACCAGGGGAATGATGTTGGTGAGCGGCGCCAGCAGGATGGACAGTCGGCCTTTGAGCTGGACTTTCTCGATGCCCTGTGGCCGGTTAGTCGTGGTTGCCCCCACCACGGATGGCTCTTGCTCACAATCTTGGGCGCACGGCTCCCGTCGAGCTCGATGTCGCAGACGCCTCGCCAGTCGAGATCCATGTCCAGCTTGATGCCCGCGTTGGGCGTCTTGTGCACGTCGACGTTGGAGAAGCGGATCGGGACATTGCCAAAGTCGAGCTTGACGAAGCGCAGGTTGCCGAGCGGACCGGGCAGCGTCGAGGCGAGGATGGGCTCGACGGCTTCCTTGATGATGTTGGCGCCCGCGACGCAGATGTTGGGCCACAGCTGCTCGACGATGTCGTTGAGGAAGCCTACAGGACAATCTTGGTGAGCCAGCGGAGGCAAACGGCCATGGGTAACGTCCTACCTGCGGGCTCGCCGCCGCCCGACGCCGTGAGCTTGTCCACCAGAGACAGGTTCTCCATGACAGGCGAGGACGGGACAGAGGGAGGAGATGAACACGAAGAGGGTGGGGTAGTTCAGGAGACTGATGAGATGTTCAAGGTAGAGAGGGTCTCGGGGTCGCTGGAGGTAGGGCAAGTGTAGAGGGCGACCAATAGGCACGAGCCAGGGAGCTTCTACTGGGCGTGTGTCGAGGTGAGGAGGAAGATTGTCTTCGAGGCAGCGCAGGCTCGCGCGTGGGGCGCCGATATACATGTCGTCAATGTGTCGAGGCCGTGAATGCCCAGTGCCCGGTTTGCGTGGGCTTGGCTGCAGGCGCCGCAACGTCACTCGCCCGCCGCGGCGCTTCTCGGGCAAATCCTTCACCTCTCTCTTCACCGTCTGCACCCGCTAGCGAAGCTCCAAGCCCGCTTTTTTGTCTGCGGCCTCCTGTGGCGCCTTTCACGTTTGCGTCTCCACCCCACGGCGCGGCGGACCCAGGGAATGGTATGCGTGGGACGAGGCTGGCGCCAAGCAATTGTCCCGCCACCAGCCCCTCGTTCGCGCCACGGCCTGCAGCCAATCACAGCTGTGTGCGCCAGCCCCGCACTTCCGCTCCTCACCTCCAACAGCTCCACTAAATCTGCGCCCGCCCGCCTGCCATCATTTTCCGGGCTGCCTCTTGTGACCGAGCCAAGGCCGATTCCTCTCTGTTCCCGATTTACTTCCCAGTGCGCGCATCCTACCTGGGACTGAAAGAGACCCCAGAATTCGCTGTCGCCTGCTCCGCCGACTATGCCCCGCTCTACTGGCAGCCAGTCCAAGACATTCTCAAAGGGACATTCAAGAGACGTATAACAAATGCATGGCGGACAGAAGGAATCAGTGTGGTTGGGTTACTATACAAATGCTGTACTGGCCCCAACACCCGCGACACATCTCAATCGGCCCAGGAACCTTGATGACATCTGCCACCACCTATATTCCAAGATTGGGTCTGATAGACAATCCATCATCGACGGGAGCGCACTGCCGATAGGAGTGCACTATTCGCAGTGCAAGCCGCATCGCGCGTCACATTACCTATAGCGGTATGGGAGGTAATGAAGTATCAGCTTTGACATTGCTAGCAACCCACTTCCATACGCATAATGATTAGACTCCCGGGGATGGGACGCCGAGGTCATAGCACGAGGGAATCGCATCGAGAGATGGCAACGGACAGGGTTCTGATCTTGCCCCGCACGGGACCACCTCCCATGACGATTGTCCACGTGTAGACTTGCTCTCCTCTCGGAAATGTCTGCCTCATTCTCTCCTATTAGCCTGGACAAACTTAGCAAGAGTTGGCTTGTGAACTAACGGGGCTACTGTGCGTAGAACCATCTCCATTGCTGCAGATCACGGCAACACGTACGATAGTCGTTCTGCTCAGATGTGCTGCAACACTCGCCTTGGCTGCTCGACGACTTCTTTTTTGCGCCTGTGTTGTGGGCGATTTCCTGAGTACTTTACTCGCTTGTCGTGTTGACGTGCGGGGGGACCCTTCGAAGCGCGGGCGCTTCACATTGGTGATGGGGCTACTATCGCTACAGTCCTTTGCCTGGCTCGCCTCTTGTAGAGGATTGTGCATAGCCAGTCTGCTTCACGGATTGCGGCGTCACGAGTGATGTTTTACAATCCAAAAATTCACACGAAGACAAACATGGACGAATGTCGGATAATGTGTCTCAAACGGGGGACATTGTCTCGATTTCACTATGCAACCCGGTGCTGGAGCTGTGACAGCTTAACTTTCTCCAATGGTTGTCTATCGTCTCTTACCACACCTATTACTAGCTAACCGTCGCCACAGATCAATGATCTTGCCGAATAATTCTAATGACCGCGGTTATATAAACCATCGGGAACCATTGTACGCCGACAAATATCGATGCACAGCCTTAATCAGGACCTGTACCCACTCGATGGGTTCTTCATTCATCGGCTACACTTGCTACACCTAGGGCCATCGTAAAGACCAGGCCGAGGGATTCCATCTCTCCGATGGCCTGGCATGATCCCCAACAGTAAAAATCTGTCGGAATGAGACAGATCGTGCCCGCACCAATGCCCACCCCGCGCGACTCTGGGTCTGATCACACTGCCGGGGCAGCTCTTCCCCATCGAAATGCGAGACCTCCCAACTTGAAAAGTATCGTGGGGCAGGAAGTCGGAAAGGTTGGGTGGCTATTGGTCTTCACCGCCCGTGTACCTAAGCTTCGATGGATCACATCGCATGCCCAGCTTCGCAAGCTTTGCGCAACCCTACCACAATCCGACCTCGTACAGGACCCCAATTGATCTGTCACGCCGGCAACTCATCCAGTCTGGGCACGATTGTACCAGATCCACGTGCTGGTCGACATTCGGTCCTATAAAATCGGTCTGATTCAGTCCGCCGAAGTCAGGAAGAAGAGAGCTGGCCTTGCAGATAGTGGCTTGGGCCCTGAGATTCGCAGTTCGCGTCAATGTCTTCGGTGCTGCTGCGAACATTCACGCGACGGCCGTCGTCTTCGGACGTATGTAGTCGCCGATACACTTTTCAACGGTCACTCAATTGTTTGGTCTGAAAGGACCGAAAGCGACCAAAGTATTAAACTTGTCAAGCGTCAACTGGCTTGCGCATCATGGGAGTTCGCTCGCAATCACGAGGGTGCACGGAAGCATGACTGGATGAATATACATAACATTGGTAGATTGGAGAGCAGCACGGCAGATGGTACTGCAAACGGTACTGAAAACGGTACTGGTGACGGTATACATAGGGTGAGAGCATTGCCTGGCTCTTGGTCAGAAAGAAGACGTATTGACTACGCTGCCTTCAAATGCAATGCAAGGTATACTCATAGTACAGACCGTTATATCAGCTGCTTCCCAAGGGTCTCTAAGCATACTGTGTTGACAAAAACTTGAATTTGCAGCCCTAGTCTCTACAGGTGGATATCGGGCTATGGCATCTAGCCAAAAGAAGCCTAACAGTGTTGAAGCTGGCGCATGTATTTCGATGTGGGTAAGCCGAAAGGCTTTGGTAAATTGACAGAATGAGATATGCTGTTGAAAGGAAAGCAACGCCAATACTTCTGATTTCGTGGGCATCAAAATTGAAGATGCTTCAGATGCCTAAGGGGTGGGGGTATCTAAAGTCGCACTCGCGACTCAGCGAGCTGCCTTGGTCCTTGTAAGCGGCGAGGAATTAGGTCTTCTGTGCGCATAACGGCCCTTCCTCAACCCTTCTGCGTCTCGTGGAGAATCGGTTGCAGTAAGATCTCTCAGGCTACCAGCAATCAGAGCCTCGCAAAAGTCACTATCTGTTTGCAGCGCAGCACTGGGACATGTCAAAGTGAGACCACAGCACGACCCAGTAGAGGACGCAGAAAAGATCCAAGATGTGCGCCTCGAAACTTCGGGCGCAGTACAAGGGTATCGACGGCACACATGAAAGAGCTTGGCCACCCGCTTTCGAGTTCTCAACATCGCAATCAGCAGATTTGACCCAAAAGACGTCACCCATGGTCCGATGGAAGGCGCACCTGATGCAACTTGGCAGGACACATGAGGGGAAGGGGGGAGGCACCCTTCCACCTTCTGTCGCTCGACAAAGCCTTGACTCAAAGCCATTCAACCCTCGAACAAGCGGCGAGACGTACAAGTGAAGAGACGCACAAGTGGGGAGACGTCCCAATTTCGCTGCAATCTTACGCGCAGGCGTTGCCCCACGTCATACTCGGCGTTCGTTCACATTGATGAGCAACGATTGACCAATGTTTACACTAGGATTTTTCGAGCTGTCCGGGTCAATCCCCCTCAAGGACGATGCCTAGGAGCGAGACACGCCTCGATGAGGCTGGGAGTATACCTCTGGGCGCCTTTCTAATCAGCATGTGATGGTCTATGACCTTGTTCACAGCAATATCCGGCTCGCAGCGGTCTTGTGTCGTCCAGACTTCTCGGGGATAGCACCGAGGGTTAGTGTGCTCGTTGCGGAGCCCCAGGTTGCATATATATTCGTCGACAGCAACAGGGACACAGACAGGGGAAGGAAGTCAAACAGGGAAGATGAGGCTGCAGTCAAGTGATACGTGCTTGAGATTGAGCAATGGGAATGAGGCCCTGCGCTCAAGTGACATAGAATTGATGAAAGTCGTGCCCCGGTGCGCGAATGTAGATGCGTATCCAAAGCACACGTAACTAAGGCGGCTGTAGCTGCAGCTGACCATAGATGGTAAATCCGAGAGCGGAAAAGCGAGAGCGAGAATGACGATGACGCCAGCTTCTACGGCACAAACGAATGGCTGGTTTCCCCATCAAGGGCAAGGCCGAGAACGTCTGGAATGGCTGAGGTAACACTGAACATGCGCACGTGCTATGGTCGCGGCGCTCTGGCAGGGAGCGAGGATATGTGTAAGTAACCAAGAGTGGAAGCGAGAGTGGTATAGTGATTTGCTGTATGGGTGGGAGTGAGGGAACACGATGTCGAAGAACATGTCGCAATACGTGAAGATGGCGAAGAAGAAGGCAAAAAAGAGGGCCGAAGAAGCAAGAGAGAAGGTTTGGGCGAGTTCTGTCTACTGCTTGTACGATATATGCCCGCTCCACGCTACATGAGGGCACGGAGAACTGGTGAGGGACAAGTATAGAAACCGAGGAAGGGCAAGGGAGAGGGTATTGAGTAATCCCTACTTTCTCTGTGCATCATGAGTTACCGCCCCACTAGCTTGGGTACACCATGATTTTGTCTCATTTTCTTCAGTTCCTGTTGGGGCCGTCAAGCTTCTCCTGCTGACAAACCTGCCTCACTTGCCTTCTCCTCGACCCTGTGAGGTCTTTCGCGGCTGTAGTGCACAAGTTTGATTACGGCATATAAATTAGCTGCGTGCACACGTCTGGGTGTTTCCCACTTAGTAGTAGTTTAAGCAGTTTACTGCTTAATCTGCGAATGGAAGTTTCTGAGAAGCCTTATGATCTATGCTCCGACCTCTCTTTAGTCATGTGGCGTATCTAAACGAAAAGGGATTGGAATGGGAAAGACGACACTCAATCCCTCAGGCGTGTCTGTCCATTCTGTGTGGATAGTGTCGAGTGATAGTGTCGAGTGTATCGATGAACAAAGCCTTGAAGCAAGATTTTGTTGTTGGACAATGCTCTGGGACTAAGTTTGTCGTACAGAGTAAAAGAAACAACGGATATAGGAACGGAAGTTGCGCTTTGGCCGATAGACGCTGTCTGCTCCTGTGCAGCACTGCCATAGTGTGGCAAGGACCTAAGTGGCTTAGCTGGCTCTTCCTTGACCTAGTCTGCTATACGGGTGAGCACACGAGGTAGCGTTGGAAATATATTTTGTCCCACTTTGGCCAGATTGGGATCGATAAGCGACCCGGTGAGGACAGCCCAAGCGCTCGTGGGTACCCAGGCGAATCATTGAAGCTCGCTTGCGGTGAGTAGAGTTTTTGCTCTCCCACTTACTTCACAGGCAGATGCCTGACCCGGCAGTCGCTGCGGTCCCCGCTGGGGTTATATTCTTCTCCAGAAGCCCGGGCACTTCCATCACTCAGCTTGATGCTTTCGTAATAGTGTGGAAATCCTTCTTCACCTATGCGAATGCACATTCCGGTCTGCCAGCTCCCACGACACGGTAGTCAGCAGGAGCGAAAGGGCAAAGGCTTATCGAGGTAAGGGGAATTCGCAAGAGAAGGAAGCGACCAAATTGTTCCAAGATGACCACTGAAAGAGATACCACGCCATGGGCCCTCGAGGGCGCATGCAAGGCCTGGAGGCGAGCGCTTACTGCGGAGACCAAGGCGCCTGACATTGGCGCAATGTGCTCTCAAAGAGGCTTCGCAGGTAATTAAAGCTTCTAACACCCTCGCCCCTTCCGGAAGATCGCTAGCTCTTGACACCATCTAGCGAACAGTTCGAGCACACTCACACAGCTATTCCTTCACTCCCCGAAGATATCACTGCCCGGAACGCGACACAAGACCTTGTTCGTATCTACTCAACCAGAAGACATCGAGATCGAACATCAACCTTACTACTCACATGTTGGAGTTTCCGGTTACGAAAGGAATTCCAGAGGAGGCCACAGTAGTTGTTTAATGGACAGCAGCAGTACAGGAGTCTTAGTTCCTTATATACTTGAAAATATTTAAGTTATCCCCTATCTATAGATATATTTGACGCAGCCATCGTGCTTGGTCACAGAGAAGGGGGTCACACATGGCACACGGAACACTGGGATGAGGTTCACCCCGAACTGGCTATCAGATAGGCGGAGGAAATATCGGGAACCGAAGGTCGAGTTCCGAGAGACCCGCCCACGAAGATATACAGTTTTATGTGTCCGAGATTTGTGAACTCGCTACTCTCGTAGCTAGTGTAACTTGCATAGGGTAACCTGGAAAATTGAGTCCAGTCCATGGATCGAAAGCATCAGAATCAACAGGATCTTCACCACAGGTAAATCATACTCGCTGGAAGAGGTCATCGAGGGAAGCAGTGAGATCTCAAAGATCATTAGGACGATTGTGGAACAAGCACTACGATCGGACTTGTCCGTGCCGCATACATCAAAAGTTCGTCTACGGGTTTCGTCTACCGGAACATGATCGGAGGCCCAACGATTGTCTCTTTTATTGTCGATCCTTCGAGCGAAAGGATGTATTTGGGGTCTTTGTTGAAATGCTTGTGTTGCGCACCATTTTCGTCGTTTGCAAGTGTTTCATTCTGGAATTGTTCGGCCTCGATTCTTGCAAGATCCCGTTTCGGCGCGAGGCACTATGCCTGATCAGAGAAGATCGAGCCACTGAAGACTCCGACCTTCTTCGCAGCCTGGTGTTGACGTTGTCATTGCTGTGCGCTGATATCTCGCCTTCCGACACAATATATATTTACGCGCGTTACCATTACCTTCTAGCCTCATGACATCACGACTCAAAGCCTAGCGAGAATTTCAGATCATATTGTTACATCTCTAACGTCAACGAGGAGTAACGATATGTACGTTCACTTGGTAGCACTCCTTGAGAGGAGATTAAGAGGGACTTAGCATTTCGTTTTGCTTTCGACAGCATCACACTATCCGTGATTCTGATTGTCCCGAAGAGGCATAGTTATTGGATCGATCCTGCGTACAGGACCATCGATGCTTTGTCCCTGGCGTTTATCTGCAGCGACAACTGCTCCGAGAACGGTATTACGCGCGTATACATATCAAAACCTGTCTTCAACGTTACGCATGTAGTTTTTACCTTATATTCCGTCGAAGTATCGGTGGTTCTAGTATTGTACTACTCTACTGTACTGTAGGTAAGGGGGATCCTTGTAGGGTAGTACCTAATTTTTCCTAGGCGCCTTCTTTATATATATTTAGTATTAATATTATCTAGCTACTAAACTTATCTACTATATAGTAATAGAGAAGACCTTTAATAATAGTAAGCTTATAGCGCTATATTCTCTTTTTACTACTAGTATATCTTATTAGAAGATCTAAAAAAGAACTAGAATTAATTACTATATAATCTAGAAAATTACTATAAACCTTACTACTATTAAAGGCCTATATACTCTAAAAATCTATAGAGTAAAGTAAAAATACTTATTATTCTATCTTCTATATTAAAAGTAGATTTTATTTAATTAGCTAGAAAAGTATCTATAAATATATCTCTTAGAAATTTAAGTTTTTTTTTTTAATAAGTTTAGAGTTTTTTACTTATAAGTAATAGTATTTAATTACTTTACTACTAGAAACTAGAAAAAAAAAGTAATAGAAAGATATATAAAGAAGAGAAGTCTTTAACTCTAAGCTATATAAAAATAGTAATTCTAGTACTAGAAGGCTAAGTAGATTATCTATATTAATTAATCTATAGCTAATAAGTATACTAGTAATTAAAAAAATAGGCTCTATTAGAATTATAGCTAATTATATAGTATTTAGTTATTAAATTAGAAAAATAGACTATTCTTTTTACTTTTACTATTAATAGCTTTCTAGTATATAATATCTTTTAGAGTAGATATATATCTAAGCTATTTAAATAGTAAATTAAGTATAAGGTACTACCTTTTACTAATTCTTTTTTAGAAAAAAATTTAATTATTATTATAGATAATACTTTTATCTACTAGAATTAGTATATCTAGAAATTATATAATATAGCTAGTATAATACTAGAGTATTTACCTCTATACTTACTAAATTTTAATCTAGTTAAGTAAGTATTTTATATACTAAAGTTCTAGCTATATAAATATTACTAGATAGTAGAAAGTTTCTAAAGTTTTAGTATATATTTAAAATTTACTATTAATTAAAATAAATTCTAGAACTATAAATAGTAGTATAAATATTATAAATATAAAATTTAGTATAGGTATATTTCTAGTAGATATAGATAGATAGATATTATTTTAAACTCTTATAGAGTTTTAGTATTCTTAGCTAGAGTACTTATAGAAAGATCTACTTACTTTTTTACTAATCTCTACTAAATAATAGATAATTTAGATATACTAAATTAGAATTACTATAGTATATTAGTATCTCTAGACCCTTTTTTAATATTTTAAATAGTAAGATTATTAGAGTTTTAAGAATTTTTTATAGTAATTCTAAAGATAAAATTACTACTAAGAATACTAATATATATAAGTATAGAGTAGGGCTTAGTATAGACTCTAAAAATCTAAGCTAATAGAAGCTTATAGATTTATCTAGTAGTAACGTACCCGGCAAGCGAGCTGGCCACCTCACCAAATTTTCGCGACGCGTTAACTAGTAACTACTATACCTTAACCATCTAAGTATTAACAAAGCTATAACGAAGTAGACGTTATTCTTACTATCTTAGCTATCTCTTAAAATTAAATTTAAAGCGAAAGACGCGCTGCATCAATATTTAACATCGCCCGATCAATACTCTAGAACCGACGCGCTGGAATTACTGCGCGACGCGATTGCGAGCCAAATTCAAAGAAGCTCACTAACCTAGAAGAGGAGGTAATTACTAGCTATATACTTAACCTAGATTTGCAAGGATTTATACCTACTCTAGGTGCTGTACAAGATATAGTAAATAAGCTGCTTGCTAAGCGCGACGCTGGCCAGGTTAGCAAGAAGTGGCCTAGGAACTTTGTAAAGCGGACTTTAAGCCTTATAACGCGATTTAATCGACCCTACAATTAACAGCAAGCTCTCTGCAAGGATCTAGAACTTATTAGCGCGTGGTTTAACCTAGTAGCGCGTACTAAGGCAATATATAGTATCTATAATAAGGATACCTATAACTTTAATAAGATAGGCTTTATAATAGGTAAGATATTAGCTTAGCTAGTAGTTACTAGCTCTAAGAGACGCGGCCGAGTAAAGACAATTCAGCCAGGCAATCGCGAGTAGGTTATAGTAATCTAGGGCATCAACGCTACTAGATAGGCAATCCTACCCTTTATTATCTTTGCTAGCTAGTACTATCTCTCTACCTAGTATTAGAAGGATATACTATATAATTAATATATTATACTAAGTAAGAATAGCTAGACTATAAACGAGCTAG